>JABCPV010000693.1:0-12690 GCA_016584345.1 Suillus ampliporus | reverse complement strand
ACGAGCTCCTAGCGGAGCTAATGGAAGCTATTGATAAAGCACGCCTTGTACGTCCTCTACTGGCTCTCATCAATTAACCTGAACTTGTGACTGTAGTGGTTCGCGTTGAATAATGTCGAGTCAATGTCTGTACAGCAATAATCTATTTCCTGCCCACAACTGATGAATTTTTCAGGCTTTGTGTGGGTACCGGGCGCAGCCCGATATCGGATTGCGATAGTCTTATACATGATGCTATCGATACAACGTCGGTCGCAACGATTGGGGCTGGTCGTGATATGCGACTCACTTTAATTTCCCAAATGTTTGCCGCCACGCAATACGGGCTCTCCATACGCCTCCGTTCAGCAGATGAAATTGGCGTCTTCTACAAAGAAGTGCTCGACTTCTGATGCGCATGGATGTGATAGAACGCCTTATCTATCCACTCCCAGGTATGATTCCCACTTCTCCACCTTTGAGAGCTTAACTCTGAACCCTAACGCTAGTCTTAGCAGAGCATGAGTCTTCTTCTTCACGATGTTGCAAGTCTACTATCAGTCCTGCAGGCTGCTGGTGCTGGTGCATGCCCTGATGGAAACGAAGATGGTGATTTCCAAATGTGACCAGCAAAACCCGTGGTTCCTCGTCGCAGAGCACAATGGAATCAACCTCGCGCGGAGTTGGGGGCATCATGCTTGTGCTATCTGAAGGCATCCTCATCACCGCGCTATCGCGACCTGAGCTCGCGCTCCTCAGCGCTGCACCGGATAATTTCTTCTCGATGCTCACCCTCGCGACATTGTTCGTCATCCTCAGCAAGTGGTCCGTGATGGAAAACGCCGGCGAGCAGCTGCCTGGGTCTAGTGACAGCATCCTGGCTCGGACGATCGATCGCATGCGACAAGTGAGCGCAGCTCCAGATCATGTTCCCGCAAAGTGTGCTCGAGTCATCGAGGCTGGCGTGCTGAGTTTCCGGCGGCGCGCATCGGAGAAGTCAGAGGCAGATACCCAGGAGTTTAGCCAGCCGCTACTCGAGCATTTCGATACAGCCGCACGCGACTTCCGAGAGCGCGTGTCAGCACCCGCTGCGCCCTCGGGGTACCCTGCGGAGCAGTCATACCCGCATAGCCAGCAGTCGTTCCCATCGTTCCCCATCAACGACCCGAATTATTTCATGAATTCGGACATTTTCCTTGATAATGATTTCTGGTCGTCGTTTATGTCGAACTTGAGCGAGGGGAAGGCTAGATAGAAGGGGTGGGATCGTGCGTTTACTGTAATGATGTTTGTTTTACTATCCCGACTACTAATATACGACACAGGTCCTTTTTTATATACCATGTAGATATTGCACGTTAGCTCCTCTACGTACGTATGTTATGTATTGGCTTACCATACTACCTTCCTCCGGGACTGAATGTATGATCGCAGCTCTTCTCGATCTTCTTGCGCGTATATTTATACAAGGAATTCGGAGAACCTTTTTTGAGTTTCCGACATGAAAGATTGGCTCAACGACGAAACGGGCTTTCATGAATCTCTAAAGTTGGCCTCGAGGGGTTATTGGTCGGATCAGCAATGATTATCGCCGGACTGAGTATCTATCAGCCGGCGGAAGGTGGATCGGGAAGTATGTCAACATCAGATTTAGCGACACGCCGGGGAATGGGCTTTATGGGGCGAGAGGCAATAGCTTTTATGCGCATCGATGAATTTGAGTTTGAACTGCTGTCCGAATCTGAGTCATCCTCTGAGTCTGATTCTGAGGAGGTGGTGTCGGGTGAGGACGACGAGGAGGACGACGAATCTTCTTCTGAGGTGCTCTCGGATTCTTCGTCGTCTGAATGAGAGGGGGAAAAGGAATTGGAGTTGGAGTCCTTGGGCCGCGTCTCTAACACGCCCAGGCCGAGGTTCTGTGGATGAATCGTGAGCGTTTTGTGCTTTGGAATTGGGGATGAGGACTTGCCATTTCGATGTACTGTTCTGCGTCCTCTTCAATGTTTTCGATATCTACACTCAACGGGTTGTCCCGGAGGCGCTGGGCGAGCGAGTCGTTCTCTGCTTTGAGGCGGGGGAGAAAGTCTTGAATGCGTGCTAGCACTGTTCATCGAAACAAACCCATGGTTGGTTGTGTGATATGAGGAGGGTAATCAAGAGGTAAGTGTGAAGCAAGACAACGCACATTCGCTGGGTGGATCAACTGGGTGGGTTTTCCGCTCGCCAAAGTCGAAAGCGGGAGGTGCAGTATTGGAGGTATTCCTAGAGGATGAAGAGCTGTTCAATTGCTCAAGAAGGTTACCTAGACATTGTAGGAGCCAGTGAGCCAGATGTAGGGATGAAACGGGCTTGCTCACCGATCCTTTGCTGCCTCTTCTCCTCGTCCTCGACTTCTAGTTTTAAACGTGACATGACCACGAGAAGTGTATGAATAGAAGGTTTTTGATGCTGCGGGTTGATGATGAGGTGGACGAATGAAAATAAAAGGAGGTTAACCGAATTTGGTAACTAAGGCTTTCGTCGCGTCCATCAACGAGCGCGTACGTACTATAAGTGACAGCACAGCAAGGTCACAGTTCTCTGACCTCTTACCATTCTAGCTGCAACGTTATGCCCCAGCCGCCACGTATTCGTGTCGTTGTGCAGCTCCCTTACAACCGTCCTGACCACCCCCTCCCCGACCCTCCCCATGTGCGTATCTACGATCATATTTATATTGGCGCTTGTTTGAACGAGAATATTTGATGCAGATTGAATGGAACACAGAGAAGGCTAATGTTCTATGGGAGGTTATAGCACTCTCTCGGACGAGCGATAATGGTGGTACGGATTGTGAGTAGTCCACCCTGGTTGATATAGACAGAGAGCTTATAGCGAATCACCGACAGGGAAAGGCCTCGCGGAACACTTGGAAGTACCGCTTCCGTATCTACTCTATCGTGCCCAGGCCAGATATGAAGATGATCTCCGGGGATTGCAAGGTTTCCACGCCGGCCATCAACAGAACATGCCCGCCACTAAGTCCACGGAGGTAACACCCGTCCTCCAGACCGCCCCCTCTCAATTAAGATCCCTGCTGCACGTTCAACTCCCTCAACAGCGCTCGCAGACTCTCCTCCTCAGGCTGTCCACACCCCTCGGCGTCCGTGCGCGGCTTAATTCCCTCACCCAACACAACGCTGCCCAATCGTCCAAGAAGGCATCTTCCTCATCAACGTCTACTCTTCAGGGAGCTCAACCAAAGAGACCCCTGCGCCTGCCTTCTCCGTTCTCATCTGACGAGAGCGACTCGGAGGATGAGCAGGCAGCCAAGGAAGAAGAAGCGGACCGTGCGGCTGAGGAAGAGGCAGCTCTTTCACGCAAGCTTGAAAATCTGCAGCGCATGATGACGAGCGAGGTCCTGGGCCTTGTTGGCTCACCACTGCCCCCGAGAAAGGCAAGGCCCGGGATGTGATCCGTGGGCGTGCGCCGGTGCCTATATCCCGCGCTGTCCGCGAGGGTGAGGATATTATAGGTTTCAGACGCAACGATGAGTTCAGACGTGAAGAGCGGAACCGTGATCACAGCGCATCTGTCTCAAGTGCATCTTCTCCGCAGGGTTCGATCCCCTCGATTCCGTCTCCCCCGCCAGAGTCCCAGTCTCCGATGGCCCGGCATATCTCTACGAGTAAGTCGAGCAGCCCACCAACAGTGTCGACGCGGAACGCACGGGGGCAGTCGAACATGCGTTATACAGCACTCGCAGGGCTTAGCGAACAGGAAAGCAGTCATGGGAGCTCGGCTTCGAGCTTTAGCGACATAAGTGGTGTGTTCTTCTTCCTGCCTTCAGTCTCCCCCGAAACCCCTTGATGACAACGTTGTTGTAGAAGCAAGCTTTTCAGCGTCTGCGTTAGAGAGTGCGTTGATGTCAAATAACACTGGGGGCAGGGTCTCGTCTGTAAGTATTAGTATTCTATGGAGCGTTTGCGGTACAGCGCTCACGAAGGAACTGTCTTTCACAGGTCTGCAATTGCAAGAAGTAGGTTCGTACGTGGGGTGCGGTTGTAGCATATCCTCCTTCTCAGTACATCTGACCATAGTTCATTATTATTTTCTATTGATGAGAAGGGATATGTACCGCTATTACTCTTATCATACGTCTATCTATCGATTTCTAATCCCCGGGATCTATCAACCTAGATCAGACCGACACGTCAGACTGACGAGTCCAGTATGCTTACTTTACTTCTACATCATTCGAGCGTGTTCTCGTCCACGATGATCATACTGTGCTTGCGCATCAGTACAGGATTTTCAGATACAAAGGCGCTTGAGAGCTGAGATAAAGCGCCCAAGCTTCTATCCCTCTCGATTATCGATCACGTTCCACATTCCCTTCTCTCTTCATCATTCTCAGTAATACCCAAACTCGTACCGACTCTCTCGAGACACTAGCCCTAGCTTACCCTTTCATACTGGTTTCGAGTTCAAACTACTGGTAGACAGCGAACGCAACGATGCAGTTTGACCGTTCGTGACGGATTTAGGCCAGTCGTATGCTGTGGACATCGACCCCGACATGGAGCTTGAGAATGTGATGGCTCTCCTGGAAGCTGAGGTGAGTTGCTTGCTATCTAACCGCTTCCATCTAGCCCTTATGTCAATTCCCTTGTCTTCGCCTGCTCTCCATTCCTGCACTCGTACGATCACCTGCGTGGCACTGTCTATGTTATTGGATCATGCAGTCAAGTATACCCCCCAGCGAACAAAGCATCTCTCATAACGGGCGCGAACTTACGGATCCTACGCCACCATCCGGGCGCTAGGTGTGGGGCGAGCACGCTATGCTCCTCTTACGCAGGCGTGTCAACGTCCCCGGGCCTCAAGGCAGGTCAGCACATATCATGTTCTCAGCCTACCTTGTGTGCATGTATTGATGATCCTTCACAGACCCATAGAACAAGACGCAGAGATGATGAGACTACAAGTGCTCGGAGATCCGCAACTTATGAGACAATTACAAGAGGTACACAACTATCACTTCCTGCCTTCTTTAGTCCCAACTGACCCTTCCCCATTCAGACACAACCAGAAATAGCCTCTGCCGCCCAGTCCACCCTACACGTTTCGCAGAGCTCCTGCGACAGCATCGCGATCGCGGACAACAAGCTGAGCTGGACCGACAGCGTGAGATTACAGCTCTCAATGCCGACCCATTCGATGTGGAAGCGCAGCGTCGTATCGAAGAGGCTATCCGTCAGCAGGCGGTAATGGAGAACATGGAGCATGCGCTTGAGTACTCCCCCGAGGCATTTGGGAGAGTGACGATGCTTAGTGAGTCTTTGTCCGACTTCGGACTGTCGAACGCATGGTGTTTATGGACGGTAGCGTACCGGTGGAGGTGAATTCCACGTCCTGTGAAGGCATTTGTGGACAGCGGGGCACAGCAGACAATCAGTGTGTCTCTCTCCCCCCACTCTCTTCGTACATGGCTGACTTGATTTGTGTAGTGAGCCCCGAATGCGCAGAAGCATGCGGGTACGCCATCTTCTTCCACTACGGCAGACTAAAACTGACGTATGACAGGATAATGCGTCTCATTGACGGGCGGTTTGCGGGTATCGCACGGGGAGTGGGGACTGCGAAGATTCTAGGACGTGTACATAGCGCACAGCTGCGGCTTGCAGACCTGTATTTGCCGTGTTCATTCACGATAATGGAGGTCAGTTCACTTCACTTTCTCTTCTCGGTTATTTTCCCCGATCGCGAAGCTCACACGCATTCAAGGGCCGTGATGTAGATCTTCTCCTCGGGCTCGACATGCTGAAGGCTCATCAAGCATGTATCGACCTCGAAAAATCCGTGCTGCGTATCCAAGGGCGCGAAGTGCGCTTCCTCTCCGAACACGAGCTCCCCGAGAAAGCACGGATGATCGACTCGGAAGTGGAAGACCCAAGTGCATCTACGTCTGGCTCTTCAAGCAGTGCACCACAACCTGCACAAATGGGTGCTGGTGGAAATGTTGGGAACAGTGGGCCGTCGTTCCCAGGCGGAGGAAACACGCTGGGCTCGGCGCCTACGGCACGACAAACGCGTCCCGCTGCAGCACAATCACAGCACCCAGAATCTTCGATTGAACTCATCATGGGCCTTGGTGTGTCGCGGGAGGTGGCAGTCAGTATGCTGGATGCAGCAGGTGGGAATGTGGATGCTGCTGCAAGTTTGTTGTTCTGAGTAGGTGGGGAGTCTTGTGTTGAAGAGACTTTCTCAGATCTTTGGGATTGCAAAAATGTACGATGTCATGAATCATGATGCAACTGTGGTCATTACCCAGTGAAAATAACAATTCCAGAGGAAATTTGGCAGGTATGGGAATCGTAATTGATTAGACTAGCCATTGCACAGTACGATGCAATGTATTATTGCGACTATGAAATGAAAATGTCCGCCATATGCATAGCTGCGAAATAAGTGAAGAGGGAACGAGAGCATCATGAGAGAATCATGTGCGCGAGTTCGAGAAATCTGCACAGCCTCCGGATCGAAGACGAGCATTTGTTCTTAGTACTGCTTACGTATGTGCTCGGACTCCGAGCACATACGTAAGCAGACTGCGGACGCATCATTGTTAGCTCAGGAACACTTCAACACCCTGACTATCTCTCTGGTTTCTCTTGATCATCCTCGGAGTCCAGATGAGGAGTGCATTGGTGCTGTAGGACATAACTCTTGGTGTGCACATACTGGATTCTCGGAGCTGCTGCACAGCCTGCACAGGGCATGTAGAAGACTCAAGTCGCAATGTGCACGAGAAGACGCCGCAAACAACGACTACACTAGCGCAGGACCCCAGAATAGATTATGCCCCGACAACCGAAACAAGGTTTGAGCCGAAAAGCAGGGACATTTGATGAATAGGAAAGAGCGAAGAGCGCACCTCGTGGATTTCCTGCACAGCTGCCAACGATGTGCTAGGAAATACTTATGAGAAGGGTGTTCCTGAGTCCAGACATGCGCCCATCCCATTGCTAACATCTTAGTAACATCAAAACAATCTGAATTTCCAGTGCTGATGAACTGACGGAGACTTCACTTTGGCAGGTAAAGAGCCACAGCTCTCGAACAAGTTAAATGAGTAACTTGAAAAATCACTGTCGACGCTTAATAGTACGAAGGAACGACTATCTTCCGTCTATTAGTCTGCCTAAGGGAGACTAGTCAACGTCAGACCACAGCATACGGAGAGAGCTCACCGCCGGCCCTTCGAACCCGTCCAAATAAAACCTTTCTCGCACTTACTAACATCGACGGCAAAGACATAGGCCATGGCTTTCACATCGAAAAAAAAATCGATTTTGAAACCAGTCATGACATTGGAGAGTCATGAGCAGAATGTTCGATCCATTTCCTACTTTCCGGACGGCAAGCAAATGATTAGCGGATCGAATGACAAGACCGCTCGACGATGGGACCTGCAGGCGGGGAAGGAGATTAAGGAGGCGCGGGATGTTTGTGGGCAGGAAGTATGGACGGTGGCGGTATCAAGGGATGGTCGATGGGTTGTCACTGCTAGTGGAGATGACAGTGTCAAACACGGGGAGCTCAAAGCCCGTGGTGTTGAGACGGGGGTTGTGAAAACGTTTCTAGGCCACTCAAAGAGGATCAGCTGTATCGACATCTCCGCGGACAGCACGTTACTAGCGAGCGGGTCGGGGGATCATACATGGCGCATATGGAGCTTGGACACTGGCAAACTCGTGGCTGGTCCATTCAAGAGTGCTCATTGGGTGGGCGCGGTTCGATTCTCGCGGGACTCGAAGAAGCTCGCAGTCAAGTCGTGGAATGGGAAATGCCTTGAGGTTTGGGATGTCCGATCACAGAAATTGGATGTCAGTGTGGCGAAATGGGCTGACGGGGTAATAACGTATTCGCCTGTGTTCTGGACAACGCACGACAAATCCATCATAGCCGCATTCAGCTTCACTGATAACTCTCCAAGGACGATCTATGAGTTCCACGGGTCGACGCTGCGGACTGTCGGAGCCCCCTTCGAAGGGCACACCGGCACTATCCAGGGTCTAGCACTTTCATTTGATTGCGTTTTCCTCGCTAGCGCTTCTTGGGACAACACCATCAAGCTCTGGGCCTTCGAGTCCCGCCAGCTCATTGGCTCATTCAACGTTAATCTACCCTACCGCATCATCCTCTCGCCCGACTCGCGCAAACTATCTTACACGGCCTGGCTCGACACCAAGATCTACATATGTAACATTCCACCCGACATCCTTACTACCATCTGGCCTGCACAAGAAGCGCAGCCGAGTGTACGCAGTCACCCCGATATGTTCATCGTTTATACCCTAATCTTCTCATGCAGACCAGTACTAGTACACGTAAGGATTTCCTCGTTGATCTACCCAATGTACGTGATCCGTTTCTTTTACTTGTCAACACCATTAACACCATCATTTCAGTCTGATGCAAGAACGGGTCCTTCTGTCGATCGTGGTAACCCAACAATATTGCCTTTTCCTCCTCCACCTGCCCCTACAATAGACTCACAGCTACCGCATTTGGCCCCCCACCCTCACGAACTTGTGGCCTCCTCTTCCCACTCGAACGCAGTTCTCCCCGTTCGTAACAATGAGCCTGATGATCTTTCCCCTGAACCGATGCTCCGAGACCTCACGAGATACATCACTAAGGACGAAGACTATCCCGTTACTCGCGGTGGGTTTGGTGAGATATGGAAATGTACCTATCACCAGGATCGAACAACCAATCAAAGTTCGTTTGTCGTAATTTTATGTTCATCTACGTGAAATTTATCATTGGGCAGGTCGCAGTAAAATCGTTGCAAATGTACGCTGCCGATCAACTTGGTTCAGCAAAGAAAAAAAAGACTAAGGTGAGTGACTTGACGAAAGACTGCACCTATCACTTACACCAGAGGTTGCCGCTTCTTCCCAGAGGATAGAGCGTGAACTCAGAATATGCGCCAGCCTCAAACATGCAAATATTCTGCCCGTTTATGCTATACATCTGGCTTCGGCCCATTTATAGCCATAGTTAGTCCATGGGCGGAGAAAGGAAACCTGACAGTCTATTTGGAGCGCGAGGGTGAAACTCTTACTCTCGTTAGACGGTTCCAGATCGTAAGTCGTCCCTTGCATTCCATGTAGAGGACAGACTGACGGCAATCTTAGCTCACAGATATTATAGCTGGTCTGCAATATCGTACGTGCTAGTTGGTGTTAATGCTGGATCTGCAGTCCTGACTACTCCTTGTAGTCCATGCCAACAGTGTCATCCACGGTGACTTCACTGGGGTAAGATCGACCCTTGTCAATAGCTTCGAATTGATTGAGATGTGAGTTCCAGCCTAATGTGCTCATCCGTGGTGATGGTACTGCTTGCGTCGCCGACTTTGGTCTTTCCTTGATGTATTCCGAGTTTATAAGCGCCTCTCAGGCCTCCTGGACTTCCACGCTCAAAGGCAACATGCGATGGATTGCCCCTGATCTGCTTGTAGAGCAGGAGGATGGGTCTCCAGCACGGCCGAGTGAGCAGAGCGACATCTATTCATTCGGCGGTATTATGTTACAGGTACGTCTGTCGTAATTTCAACCTCTCAATGATATCATATCCCCCGCTTACAGGTCCTCACCAACAAAGTTCCCTATTATCACCTCACGAATGACGCGACCATCATCCTATGCATAGCCAAGTCGGAAAAGCCTTCCCGGTCTCGTTATCCTGTGCTGTCTGACAAGTATTGGCATGTTATCGAGCAATGTTGGTCTGCTGATCCTCAGGACCGTCCATCGACGGAGAAAGTTGACGGAGTCATCAGGAATGAATTTTACTCGCTTTCCAGATCTCGTTGATTCTCGAACTATTTTGCATACAGTCTATTTACGGTTCGAGACAGCATGCAGTACTATTATATAGTAAACGTAGGTTCACTCTCGGAATTCCCTTGCACTGTCACTCTGTACAACAGGGAGACTCGGGAGACTAGACGGGAGCGGGAGGAGGGTGCACCCCGCGAAGCAGGGTGCGACGACTGCCGCCACTGTCAATGTCATCATTGAAATGCTATCATAGACCTTGAATTGCATCCTCATGTAAAATCCAAATTGGAGATTTTAGAGATGTGCCATCAGACCGCTGCGAAGCGCGGGTATCTGCTAGTGAATCATGATGCAACTGTGGTGATATTTTGCCCAGTAAAAATAGTAACTGGCTATATCCAGAGGAAATTTGACAGGTATGGACATGGTATGGATGTCATAAGATCAATTAGCCCAGTACAATGTATATTGTATGAGACTATGAAAATGCCGGTATCATAGCTGTCAAACAAGGGCAGGGGGAGAACAAGCATATAAAAATGGATAAGACATTCCAAAAAGGGGAAGGGTATGAGAGGTTCCGTCACGATAGATTTCATTGGAGGGCACTCACATTGGGCACATGTGAACTGTGGCGATGGGCTAGTCTTCGTCAGGGACTCATCTTCATTATTCATTAAGGGAAGGGACGGACATGAGCTCTAGAGAATTACACGGCCTCTGGATCGAACTCGAGTTTCTGCGAAGACGAGCATTCAAGCCTGTGCACTGTGGGCATGTACAATGAACTCTGAGCTCACATAGCAACGTGTACGAGAGGACACCGTAAATCACGACTACACTGGCCCGTGCTCGTTGTCCACAGGACCCTAGAATGGATTGATGCTCCGACGACCGAAATGATATCGGCTGTGGGAGATTTGATGAATAGGAAAGAGCATGCCTCGTGGATTTCCTGTACAGCTGCCAGCCTGCCATGCAGAAGGATACTTATGAGAAGGGTGTTACTGAGTCTAGATACGCATATGAACCCTCGCCCTTGTCCATTGCTAGCATCTTAATAACATCGAAACGATCTGAAATTCCAGAGCTGATGAACTGACGGTCTGCTTCGGCAGGTAAAGACCTACTATCAATGTCAGGCCACAGCATACGAGGAGAGAGCTCACCGCTGGTCCTTCGCCGTCCAAATAAAACATTGCTCGCACTTGCTAACATCGCTGACGAAGACATAGACCATGGCCTCCACATCGGCAACAAAGTCGATTTTGCAACCAGTCATGACATTGGAGAGTCACAAACAGAGTGTTCGATCCATGTCCTACTTTCCAGACGGTAAGCAAATGATTAGCGGATCATATGACAAGACCGCTCGGCGATGGGAGGAAGGAGATTGAGGAGGCGCGGGGTGTTTGCAAGGACGTGTTGGCGGTTGCCGGTATCAATGGGTGGTCGACGGGTTGTCACTGCTGGTGGGGAGCTCAAAGCCCGTCATGTTGAGACGGGGATCGTAAGAACGTTTCAAGAGCGTTCAACGCATTGGATCACCTCCGGCATCACCTCCATCGATATCTCGGCGGACAGCTCGCGACTGGCGAGCGGGTCATCGGATGGTACAGTGGGGATAAGCATGTACAGTGGCAAACTGGTCGCTGGTCCATTCAAGAGTGCTGACATCCGAGTCGTGGGTACAGTTCGATTCTCAAGACTCGAAGAAGCTTGCAGTCAAGTCAGATGTGGCACAGTGCCTTGAGGTTTGGGATGTCCAAAGACAGAAATTGGATGTCAAATTGGGGAAGAAGTGATAGCGAGTCTAAATATGCCAACAGAGTCCATCGATCGATCATGCACATGCATGAGAATACTATTGATCAAAATGACCGCCGATCAGCTGATCACGGAACTTGGTGTTGCATGAGGTGGCGATCAGTATGCTGGATGCGGCGGATGGGGATGTGAAGACTGCTGCGAATTTGTTGTTCTGGGTCCTAGAGTCAGGTAAGGAGAAGAGACATTAGATCGTTTGAGATTACAAAATGTACGATGTCATGAATCATGATGTAACTGCGGTCATATGTTACATGGCAATTGGGATATCCAGAGGAAACTTGGCAGATTAATCGGATTACCCATGTACAGTGCAATGTCGGAATATGAATAACTGCAAAACAGAAGATGGATGAGAAGTGCAGTGGTGTTGGTGTGATTAAGCTGCTGCACAGCCTGCATTGGGCATGGAAAAGGAACCCTGAGCGCATGTAGCACCATGCACGAGAACTTAGGCGCCGCAAACAACAACTATATTGGCGCTCGTTGGTCCACAGGATCCCAGAATGGATGTGATGGGTCTCCGGGGACGGAAAATGGCCACAGCAGGGTCCTGGCGCCGCAAGGAGCCGAGAAGCAAGCAGATTAATAGTGAATAGAAGCAAGCGATTAGAAGCAAATGCTGTGCGATGCACAGCTTGCCACGCAGAAGTGGCATGTCAGAAGATAAGGAGGGAGTGCCAAAACGCACGCATATTCAATCAGGTAATCCCTCGACTCTTCCTCCAACTTGCTAGCCTTCGGGTTAACATTAAACTCATCTGAATTTCAGCACTGATGACACTGACGATCGACTTCAGCACACGAAGGGCTGATGAAATATCAACGTCAGGCCTACGCACACCAGGAGACCTCACCGACAGTACTTTGAAACACTTCGAAATAAAACGTTGCCCGTAGCCGCTAACTTCACTGGCGGATCCAACACTAACCATGGCTTCCAGACGATTCAGCCTGTGGCAGGCAGCAGAGAAATCGATTTTGACACCAGTGTTGACCTTTGAAGGGTCACGAAGACACTGTTCCATCCATATCCTACTTTTCGGATGGC
>JABCPV010000692.1:0-12700 GCA_016584345.1 Suillus ampliporus | reverse complement strand
CTGCTCTTTTGATTTAAAACGTGCATTTTTCAAAGTCTCTGCTGCTTTCTCTATATCTTCTTGGGCGTCTCTCTAACTGTCTAATTCTAAGGGCTAACAATCGATCGAACTCATTCCATGCTAAATCCATCTATCATATGTGGCTTCTGTCAAATCGAATGGTAATACTGGGGTGAACTCCATGAACTAAAAAAGGCAGAAAAAACCTGTTACTCTACTAGTAACTCTATCTGCAAATAATGTCTGATGAATCTTTTTGGGGCCATTGGGAAATATCCGACCACATGCTTTAACTAAGGCTTCTCTTAAAATGAAATGTCCTCTTTCTACTACTCCGTTGGCTTGAGAGTTATTGCTGAAATGGCAAATGGGGGATATTGACTTTCTGCATTAAGGGCTGAAATGCGCCTTGGACTTCGGGTCCATTATCGGTAGTTACTTGTCCGATGGCTCCATAGCGACAATACAAATCTTCCCAGAAGAATTTGCTAAGGGCCTTGGCTGTTGGATTTTTTCAGGGCACGCCCTTCCTACATACCGAGATTAAATCATCCCTTGCCAATACAATATACTTAAATCCCTGGGCAGGTGGCATATGCATAATATCGATATATACTTTGATGAAAAATCGTCGATGGGGTAGATATGGTAATAGGGATGTGCATTTTTGCAGAGTACTTCGAATTTGACATTGATGACATGATTGTACATGATGGCGAACATCAGCGAACAAATAGGGCCAGAAGAATCGGTAGCGAATAGTTTCCCATTGGCTGATTCGCCTCGGTGCCCTAGTTCTTCGTGGGCCTGGGTTAGTATGTTTCGCACGTTTTTTCGGGGACTGAGAATTACTAAAAGGGGTGGTCTATCTATCATTCTTTTGTACATCTTTCCTTTTTGACGAAAAACTTCACAGCTTTCTTAAGAAATCGGTTTCTTGGCAGAAATACTTGTAAATAACGGTGCTTCTAAGTAGGTTAGGAATTTAAATATACTTATGTAAATTTCGTTCTGAAATGCAGTTCCAATGAACACAGAAGATAGGGGTCTACTAATATGTGTCTGGTCTATGCTCTATGGGGTCTAAATTGGGATATTCTACTGTACAACGCGAGTTCATCTAACCAAGAATCATCCTGAAGATCGATCAATCTCTCCCCTCCCCCTAAGGTCTTCGGATAACGCATCGGGCCTCTGCAAACTTGGTTGCGTGGGACATGGATAAGTTTAAAATCGAATAGAATAATGCCTGAATCCATCTGTTGATAGCCTGCATTAGTGAAGATCAGGTTCTTTCAACATTCCCTTAATATACTTAGCATCAACTTCCACATGAAGTGTCTTACCCCTATAATATGAAGGCGGAAATGACGAAGGGCTCGATAGAGTCCATATAACTCTAGCTTTGGCTGTGAATAGCGGGCTTCAACATCGTTAAAGGGTTAGAGAACCGTATCTAGCAGGTCTTCTTCGTCCATTCTCATCTATCTGGGATAAAATAATTCCGGCTGCTATATAACTAGAGTCTACTGATAAGATAACGGGTAAATCCGAGGTATAATCAATCGATCGTAATGCGGGGGCTGAGGCTACTAACTTCTTAAGT
Source organism: Suillus ampliporus (assembly GCA_016584345.1). Lineage (NCBI taxonomy): Eukaryota > Fungi > Basidiomycota > Agaricomycetes > Boletales > Suillaceae > Suillus > Suillus ampliporus. The sequence continues at coordinate 11,094 of JABCPV010000692.1, read as the reverse complement.
TCTTCGAACACATTCTTTCTTCGCTCATCCCAAATTAAATTCTACATCTTTTCTCCATAGCTCAGTCAAAGGTCTAGCTAATGCGGAGTATCCTGGGATCCATATACGAACAGTTCCACATAAGCCTAAAAATGCTCTAGCTTCTTTCGCAGTAGTTAGATCAGGCCAATTAAGGATCTTATCTACTTTCGTTTTATCAGGAATGCGGCCCTCTGGGGTGCAGATCTGTCCTACAATCAAAACTTCGGGGAGGCATAGTTGGATTTTCGAGGCAGAGAAGGTAGCTCCAGCTTCCTTCACTCGATGCATTAATTCGGTGGACATCTAAGGCATGTATCCAAACAAACTTGCGAATACCTGGATTCTCTAAAAGGACCGATGGATTTCCATCTTCATCGGGGGTATATGGTAGTTGGGCCTTTGATAGGCAGATCATCGATAAAAATATTAGCTTTCATAGGGATTTCATCTTGCAATACAAATGTCATACACTTTTGAAATTCTGCGGGTGAATTGGTAAAACCAGTAGGGAGCGAAGTGATACGAAGCAATCCTAAGGGGGTTAGGAAGGCTGTTAGGTCTCTACTATCTGGATGTAGTTTACGGGCATCAAATCCCCAGAAAAGATCGAAAACAGTATAACATTGCGCCCCTGCAAAGGGTTCGACAAAATCATCTAAAATAGGGGGTAGACCAGCATCACGAATGGTTACTCTATTCAAGGGTTGGAGATCATGGACTATACGAAGCTTTCCATTCTTCTTAACTACGCAGAACCATCGAGATCTATAAGCAGACTGACTGGATTCATAGACACCTGCATCGATCTTTAACTTAAGTACTTCAATTACTTTATCTCTGATTCCGGGTGGGATAGGGATATTCTTATATTCCCAAGGAATATGAGGTACAGTAGGTATAATATAAGGGGAAAAATAACTTTCTTTCAAAGTACCCCTATCGGTATCTTCGAAGGCAAGGGCATCCTGGTGAAGCCACATAATATAACGGAATAATCGCTCTTCTTCAGGCCACAGAAATCCCTTTGAATTGATATTAAGGGCTTCGATACGTTCGATAGTGAGTTTAGTAGTGGGTACAATATCAGGGGGCATAGGCGATAAGGGTATTAGGGTATCTAATGGGTCACTTGGAATTTGCCTATTTACTTTCGCCTCTTGGGGGAATACACCGGGAACAGGCTTAACTTTCTTATCCACCTGTTTATACATAGTATAGGTATCAGCATAGTCAGGGGTCTTCAATTCACCAGGGTCACTGGGCGTCCAATAACTTCCTTCATTCTCTGGACTATCGAGGGTCATATACCATATGGAGTCTCCAGGCTCAAAGTGCCTATCGATATCTCCATTCCATATTGACACTTCAGGCTCCTCACTACTTTCTACTTCTGTCATCTCAAAGGGTTTATCAAGCCTCAGGGGGTTGCTAGGGTTGAAATCAATAGGAGTACCTTTCACCCTTACGTATGATTCGTAGTAAGACTTTATGGTTTCAGGGTTGTCAGGGTTACACTGTATATTAGTGCCTAACAGGCACAATCGGTTGAATATCGAATTTCTTATGTTGGCGAAATTTCCTAATCCGGTAGCGAGATTTGGAGGCGTTTCGGATATGTGGCTCAATAAATCAATGATATTGCTTATTGGGTATAAACAAATACTAGTAATAGTAAAGTTAAAGCAACACTCCACTGATAGCCTTAAATCGGTTGCTAAGGGTAACCTAAGGGCACAATATTCCAAATACCTAATGATCGGTATGGTAGATAAACTCGAAAAATTATAGGAAAAAAAACTTCTGAATGATTCTGAAATATTTATGTACAGTATATATCTTATCGAGAAACAGGCCTATAGTTGTGTAGTAGTGGTTTGAGTTGAACAAGATTTTAAAGTTCAGCAAGGTACTATTTAGCACGAGTGAACTTAGACTTGTCAGGTCAAACACTAATAGACAAGCAACTATTACCAAATGTATACACTTTTGGCTATACAACTCGGTAAGTAATTCAAACAAGCTTGGGTAAACAAACATAAGCCAAAGACTAGGTAACGGTACTGAAATTCTCATAGTATGGTAGTGCAAGCAACATCCCCATATCGGTAGTTTTTGTATTAACTTCGGAGTGACTTATTAATATCGGACAATATTTGCAAACACATTCACTTGAGACACTTCGTAAGGCATAGTAGTAGTACAAGTAACAAGAAAGTAAGCCAAGCAAGTATGAGATCCTGGTAACAAAGCAAGAAAACAGCTAAGGTAGATGTATCATAGCGAGGAAGTAAGTCAAAGCTACAGAAAAAAACTAAGCTAGGTTGTAAGGCCCAAGGCGCTTGACCTTTAGTTCCTTCTCATGGAAAGCCTCAGCAGTACCTAGAATATCCTTAGCAGTAGCTGTCGGTTCGACTCCCGTGCCCCTAAGATCGTCGAGTAAGTAATTCTGCAACAGAGTATGGATGACGTCTTCGTCGGGGAGGGACAATTGGAGGAGGTCGTCGATAGCGTCGGCGAGCTCGAAGTACCCATAGAAACGGAATAAACCTGATGCTGAGCGAGTGAAACCGACCTCCTCAAGAGTGAAGAAGGGGTTCGTAGATGGGCTGAGCTGGAGGAAGAGGGCCGACCTAGTGACTGAAGCAGGGATACATACATTCCCGTCGGTAATAGTAACGTTAATATACTCCGAGGTGCATTCTTGAGACTGGGCGGGAGTAAGGGTTCCATGGATTAGCTGGAGGATAGAGCATGCGGAGGCGCGCATATTTTTGAGCTCGAAGAGACGGGAGTGAAGGCGGGATGATCCGCGCGGAACACGTTGCAGGTATTCGGATGTACTGTAATGAAAAATTGAAGTGGGGCGGGTCATATGAAATGCCGCCCCGTCGATCCCGAGTTCTCGGTTGGCGTGCTGGGACATAGCTTTGGTGAGGAATTTAATCGAGATGAGGAGTCGTCCGATGAGCTGCCCGTCGAAGGTGCCGACGAATGGAAGAGGCTGGTAGGTGAGGTCAGTGCTTCGAATTCCGAAGGCGCTGGGGAATGATCGAGGGTGATCGTCGTCCTCGGGGAGTTCTTCAAGCTCTTCTCTATTTTTGGTGTAGACGAGTGATCCGATCAGCTGGGGCATCGATTTGCGCGCCCAAGGATTAGTGAGTTCGGCAGCAAAATTCCTGAGGTGCTGAAGGGCTGGGGTAGATGCTGGGAGGTATGGGGAGTAAATGGGGAGTAGGCGCGGGACCTGGTCTTCATCAGCTGAGAAACAAGAGACGGAGCTTTCTGGGTAGAAGAGCTCGACGTCTGAAGAGTCCGACTCGAAGGAAGTACTGCTGGGGTCGCTAAAAACTGATCCGTCTGGCTCAATATCTTCCAACCATCTTTTTACAGCTCTTTCCCCTTGGAACAGCGCTCCTTCTTCCTCCGCGGAAATTAATGGGATGAGCTCGAGGGATCCGAAGGTGCCAGAGGTTGGAAGGCTCTGGGAGGTTTGAGTCTCGAAGGATGAAGAGGGCGGGGGAAACTTTAAACATACAGGAGGCGGGGTAGGTAGAATAGTCACTACAGCTGCAAGTTTCCTGCGAAGGTCATAGTCTTCTGGTTCCGGGGTGTGTTCTTTATTGATCCGGTCGTCGATCCGCTGAGTCTGGGCGGAAGTGTGAAATTCCTCGATAAATCGGCTGCTGATATCAGGGCGAGGGCGGGGATCCTTAGAAGGCTGAAAAATAAGAGGGCGGGGCTGAGCAGTTGGATTAACATAGGCACGGTAGTCCTGAGGACTTACCAAGGTGCCCGAGCCATTGGTACCAGGTCCCGGAAGTTGAAAAACTTCCTGGGAGGACATGGCCGAAAAATGGTTGAAGTTGATGGAGGGAAGGGTCAGGTCGCCTTGGGTTTCCTTCTGGAGTGCGCTGTCGTATTTAATGAGGAAGGGGCCTGGCGAGAGTCGGCAGGCAAAGGCAAGGGGAGTAGGAGAGCGTATGTCGCGTGCATCAATTGGTAAACCGACCGGGTTGATGAAAATACTTCCCGCGCTGGAAATTTCATTTGGGGGAACGATCCGGGCGGATATTACTAGACTAGTGATATAATTAGACACGTGCCTGGCCTCGTGCCTGATTCCCATGTACTGAGAGCTGTTAAGCACTAAGTAATCGGCCTCATGATTTCCGGCAATTTCATGAGAATTAGGGAGGTTTGCCGTGTGTCGGAACACGTCAATCCCAGGGTGGGTTCCAAGGTGTGCATAGGTAGAGCCGGCATAGTCAGGGATCTCTGGATTTGGCTGGAAGAATGTAATAGCACGGGGAGGCATGATCGGCAGATCTTCTGTTACTTTATTACTTGTATCACTGGCTTTTATAGATTTTAAATTAATACTACTTTCTACTTTATTTTCTAAGGGCTGGAGTGATTCTTGCATCAATTCTAAGCAACTGTCTATTATTTTCGATACTTGAGAAACTATACTAAATTGAATCATTTGTAACCGAACCGTATGACTCAAGTCAGTAGGTACCGGAAATTTTATTGAGTCCGAGAAGTGAGTACTATTTTCGGTAGCGATGATTTGACCTGTTTCATTAATTTCGGAAATTCCGAAGATGTAACATTCCAGCTCTTAGGGCTATCGTCCCACTTCGGACCTTTTTTACTAGGCGATACGTACATTTCCATACCATCCTTACCAAAAACTAACCAAGTACTGCCTTCGGTTCTCTGATGTATAGATACCTCATTATGTACTTGCCAGGGTCTGCCCAATAGTAGCCCAGGTACTTGTGATCCTACATAAATATCTGCTAATGTATATACTGCTCCAATTTGTATAGGTACTCTTAATACTAATCCTATTAATTTTCCTTGTCCCCCATTTGCGTCATGCAACATGAGAGTTTGACTCCTATCTATCGGCAAATTAATACATTTTTGATAAAGTTCTTCTGAAATTATGTTAAGCTGACTTCCGGTATCTATAACGGCCTTGAGGGAATTTCCCTGGATCTCGATCGGTACTTCTATTAAAGATTCTCTACTATAATTATTTTTGGTCGAGTCAGCCGCTCGGTAACCTTCAGCTCTGATCTCAGACTCTTCAGGCAAATCATATACTAGGTGCGCTTCTTTTCTTACAATTGTTCTTGGTTTTATTGACTCAGCCAATAATCCAGATAATTCTTTGGAAACTCCCAGGATTTCTCCGGCGGTAAGTTCTACAGGTACGTTCAATATTCTATTTAGAACTGACTTGGCATTGATGCCATCAGCAAGTTCTGATTTTCTTATTCCCGATTTAGGTCCTACTTCTTGATCCGCTGGGAAATGAACCAGTGGGTTTCCTCCTGGTAAGTCTTTACGAGTTTCTTCGTTTGGCTTACTTCTCACTGTTTCTCTCTTCCTCTTTTTCAATCCTTCATCCTCCATGACGATGTCGTCATCCTGCCCGTCATATCTGGGCTTCTCGAACGGCGCCGGTACTATCCCTCGGGTTTCACGGTCACCCACTTCCTTAATTTCCGACTTCTTCGTATCTCGTCCTTCTGCAAATTTTCTCGGTCTCATTGAGTCTCTTAAAGGTACGTTTTCCTTTTCTTCAAGCTGCTTTCCCTCCTGACGTCTTTTTTCATTTGTTTCAATTCTAACTACAGGTGATACGAATTCTCTCGACTCCATCGGTTTCACATTCGACACGGGGACTCTAACTGGGCGGGAAGGTGCGGGAGGTTCCGAAGGTACTGGATTCATCGGGCGGGGAGTTGGTTTCGGACCTGGTGCGTACTGCTTTCCCTCCTTCTGGTCATATTTCTGACGGTGCTCTTTTTTCATAGTGTCCCTTACTTCTCGACCCGCGTTCGGGTATACTCCGTCGAATATTTCTTTTCTCTTCCGGGTCGCATCCTTCTCCGTTCGATAAGCTGGGTAAGCCTCATATTTATTTTCATTTTCCTCTTCTTCCTCACTAATATACTTTGCTTTCCAACTGTAGGTATTCTCATCATCTGTAGAACTACTCTCGGTACATTCCTCATATACTACATAGTGTGCTCGCGCCTCTTTTTGTTTTATATTTTTGTAAATAGAAATTAAAGTTTCATTGCCCCATCTATTCAAGGGTGTGCCGTCTGATAACATAAAATGACCTCGGTGATTTCTAACAATTTCTCCTTTATTAAATAACTCAGTAATAGTAGGGCATACTGCTAGTCCATGTGACGAGTCACCACATCCAAAACATGTTGAATTTCTCGGTCCATAATTCATAGGGGCTGATCTAGGTATATTGGTATCATTATTATTAGTACTTCGACTTGTAGGATATCTTGCACTAGGGAATCTTGAATCTCTACTTCCCATATCATATTCTTTATGTTTTCTCGCTATTGGACTTTCTACAATATCTTTAACTGAACTATCCAAAGTAACTGCCTTATAGTAGAGTGCAGCATAGTTAGGATCGCCTATTCTAAGTCTGCCTAACTGCTGAATTAGATTCTCTACTTCCTCATTTGAAGTAGGCTTAACAGAACGTCTTTTCTGAACAGCTTTACGGGTACGTAGACTAGGGGTACTTTCTTCTTCAGAGTCACTATCATTAAAATGGGCTTTACGTAATATAGACTTAGATTTTCGTTTCTTAAGCTTAGCATCTTTAACTTTCTTAGACTTCGATAATTCTACTTCTGAGTCCGAGTCTGAGTCTTGGTCCGATTCTGAATCTGATGAGGTATCCAAGTCTGAGTCTTCTGATCTATCGGAATCTGAGTCAAGTAATTCCCTATCGAATCGATCCCTTTGCAAAAATCGAGCAGCTACTACTGATACTTCGGCAATAGTATGTGGGATGCTTCGATCTCTGTTGGGATTTGCAGCAATTAAGCGCAAGTCAAATTTCTCACGAAGAGGCTTCGGTATTCCTTTCCAAAAATAGATATCCTGGTCAGTACTTGCTAACTTAGCCTTAGCTAGCAACCATCCTCCTATTGAGATAAAATCCCTGGTATACTTTCGCCAGTCTGACATATCCTCTATTCTTCGCTTCTTCTTAACAAAACTTCTTAAGTCACTGACTCTATACCGCTTAGAATCCTTATCTGCATCGAAATAGGTAAGGAAATCTGACTTCAGCTGAACCCAATCATGAGTTATGTAGCTTGGCAGAATCTCGATAAACCTAACGATACGAGACGAACAGTACAAAGTAACATTTTCACATATTTCTTGTGGAATAGTTATCTGAAACTGGGCACATAGCTTTTCATAGTGTCGAATGAATCTCTTGACTTCACTATACTTTCCTTTGAATTTCGGTGGAGCATGCTTTTCGCTTAGTTGAGGTAAAATCAAGGGTCGAAATTGCTGGGCAAGTGGAATAACGGGTGCAGCGGGTGCAACTATGGGTGCAGCTATGGGATGTGCTGCTGCTGTGGCAGCTGCAGGCTGCGTGGGAACTTGATGACTTCCCATTTGGGATCGACTTTAGCTAAACAAATGCTAGATGGAATAACGATGTAAGCGCAACAAAAACACCGGTGAGAAAATAAAAGAAATTGATCTGAAGCAAAATAGGGTAATTAAACCTTAAAACCACCCCCTCGCGGTGGGCTCCAGTAATGTCTTCTTAGATAGCAGATCTATGGAAAAACCCTACAAAAAGAATCAATCCAATAAACCAAATACTATCTCCACGGTCAGCGATTCAGACAAATACCAATGACTGATAACGTGGTTGTTCGTGGGGTGGTAGGCAATCGGTTACCGAAGTTGCTAAAGATGATAGCGGGAAAGATCGGTCAGCTGAGGACACAGACAAACAAGAAACAACAACAATAACTCTCTGAAATATTACTAAGAACTACTACGTAACGCCTAAGACAACTGGTCTTGCGTCTGCTAAAAAACTACGAAAAATATTCTGTGCGAAGCTAACAACACTATACCCTCGAAGCGCCACTCAGGCTGGTCAGTGGATAGGACTGCTCAGTGTCCAGAGGACTTTCTAATACTATGACTCCTGCTGCAAGGAACTCTCTGCGAGTATTAAACAGTTTCGACAGGAACGGGCTAATTTGGCTTTCAGTACCAAACCCCTATCACTAGCTAAAGTCTTTCGACAAATGATACCCTAATACACTACCACACGCAGGTGTGTCCGGTCAAGTATATGTCTTAGCAAGCTATAGATCCCCCCACTAAGCTACTCTTAGTCTTAGATGGCAGAAAGAAGAGATCAACACAGGAAATTTCACGATAGGTTCGACTGAAAACTGCGAAAAATAACGAAGGAATAAAAGAATGAATTTCAAGGTCACCTCGGACGATGACGATGAAGGGAATGGTGTCACTCAAGCTCACTGTCTCACACAGCTATCTCAAACTTTCTCACAGTTCTCACTGTTGTCTAGCTTAAGTTATGCTTCACACCTTACACTCAAACTTCAAACTAAATCTTCGAGGGAAATCTTCTTTTTTTTTTTCGAGGCAAAACTTGAGTCCTTATATACACAAAATTAGTGGCTGTGCTATGGCTAATTCTAGGAGTCATTTCGAGTCATTATTAGTCATAAGAGTCAATATGAGTCATTATTAGCGGCTATGCGCTGAAATATAGGTAAATGAGTCAACTCGAGTCATACTGAGTCAGAACGAGTCAAAACGAGTCAAAACGAGTCAAAGTGAGTCATACCCAGTCATAGTGAGTTATAACATTTCTGACTCTTAGTGACTAGGCTCGAAAGAGCTTACATAAGCTAGATATATTCATGATTTGTTGAACCAATTAAAAAAAATATGACTCGTGGGAAAAAAAGTGTATTTTGAGTATTATGCTAGATTTAGCAGGGTAACTTAAGTCGAAATATTTTTGTAATATTCCTAACTTAGCAGGGGTATTATAGGTAAAAAAGTTAAGTCATTTTGTCGAAAATTGGGACGGGAATTAAATAATTAAAAATATTACTTCTAAGAAATCGATCGATTTTTGAAGAAGTAAGGTACAGTAATCGTTGAATAAAACTCATAGTGTATCACTGGTAAGGTAAGTAACTATTAGGAAGGTGTTTATCAGTCATGCACCGAACTAGTTTGGTGCAGGTCACCGGTGATCCCTTTCTCAGCCATATCGTCAACTTCAGATTCAGATGCGACACCTACATCTGCGCAGCAAATATCATACCCCTTCAACTTCCTTCTCACCAGTGCTACAATTCCCACATCTCTTTCTACATATCTTTCAAACTACCATCCTTCCCTCACTCGCCTTGCGTCTCTGCGGCTGCATCACCTCCCCCAGACCCTTCATACAGAACACACCTCATGGACTGGCGGGAACAAGAGCGCAGACATCGAGTGCCGCATCTGTCGCGTATGGGCTGAAGACGCTGTCGTGCATGCAAAAGCGCAACAGGTCCTGGGCCTGTTAGGCTCTCTAAGGTCCTTGTCTTTTGCAACAAGTGCAGTAAGGTCAAGCAACTCGCTGCCTTCCTCAACGGGCGAGGCATCAAATGTGTTGTGCTCACTGGTGGAGCAGATGCATGCAAGAGAGGCTTGAACCACCATCTCGACAGGTTCCTCAAGACGAGTGGACCTGCACTGTCTGGTTCGGGTCTGTCTGATCCATGACAGACTCCGCACGTACTTGTCACTGCGTCCCTTCTTTCTCGTGGGCTTGACTTTTCACCAATCATCAAGCATGTATTTATTGTTGATGAGCCTAGGAATATGATTGATTTCTTGCACCGTGCTGGTCACTCTGGACGGGCGGGCGAGGCAGGTAAGGTGGTGGTGTTTGGGAGGTCGAAGGGGAGGGGTAGTGGCCGGACGGAGGAGGTTAAGCAGAGGGTTAGGGCTTTGGTTGGGTAGTTACCTGAGCAGAATTCTTCTTTCTTAGGTAGGTGCTGGGTCTGGTAGCAGTGTTGACACTCCTCCAAAATGGCATCCAAGTTCACATCATAAATAAAGACCCCAACCCTACCATTGGACAGCATGGTTCCGGAATCTGAGTGTGTTCATACATCCACTTATCATATTACCCCGTGTTCTCATTGAACACACAATCTAGCAATGCTCCCTCGAACTCTTCGACTTCCTAAATGTCCTAGAAGTCAACGATCTGGGGGAACCAACACCCCTCTACCGTTCATACAAGCTCGGGACATTGGAACCTGTGGGCGAATCTTTGCTGGTCCCGTATGTGGAGCCTTAGCCCAGCGATACCATTCGTACGTAGAGTCGCCATCTTCTCAAGGCTTCATGCTGATTGTTTTGGTGTCTAGCACGCCCAAAAGACGATGGGCCAACAGCTCCTAACTGAGGTTCTGCGGTGTCACTTACAGAAGTTCTCTTGCTCTGTCGAGATGGGGACCGAACTGTGCTCATTCGAGCAGTCTGCGGAGGGTGTACTGCTGTTCTAGCAAGGAACGGCATATTAGAGACTTTCGATACCAAGTGGATGATCAGAGCTGATGGTGCAAAGGGTGAGATGCAATCGAACACAGCAGGATGAATGAGACCGATGGTTTTGCAGGCGTCATGCGCAAACAGCTTGGGCTTGTGTTTTTGGGCGAGACTAGGAACGATTACCGGTTTCTTACTGGAGATGTTCGTTTGAAGGGCGTCGGTCTTAATAGAGTGGTGTGTCTTTTTGCTATTTGTTGGACTGTTTCTCATCTGGTCAAAGTATTGGCACTGAATTGGAAAGTTTCATGAACGGGCGTATGTGCAGCTTCTGCTCTGGAGGCTTGCAGATGTACTGACGAGTCACAGCATCTCATTGCGTCCAACAGACGAAATTGCTGAGGATGGCTGGCCACTTTTCATCTTCAGCGACAACCTAGACCTGACGAAGATCGCTGAGAGTGAGGAGCTTCTCTTCGAGACCATTGTGTTGCTGATACCTACAGAAGTTACGTTCAACAAGCTGATTTGGATGAGCGACTTCCGGTGTGTTTTTGTCTTTTCTGTATGTATCGATGCAGGTCCGACGGTTTCTTCAGTCCCAATATTTGCATGGTAAACAAATTCAGCGAAGATCAAATCTTTGTTGCCGGTGGTATGTGGTTCTATTTTTGAGTGATG
>JABCPV010000691.1:0-12710 GCA_016584345.1 Suillus ampliporus | reverse complement strand
AAGCTCCTCGCATCGCATCTCAACGCGGAAAAGATGGATCTTTTCAACAACTCAAGCGGAAGTGTTGAATCAGCATTTCCAAACTAGAGGCAGCCCCTTCGAGCCGCTGACACAGGTGCTGCAGTTTTCTGCACAGGAAACCTCTGGTTCAGCATCCTCTTCTTCATTGGACTCAACCTAATCACCTCACCCCTTTTCTCTGCCATCTCCCAGTTCACTGCAGCAAAATGTCCTTATCTCCACCTTTGAACCCAAAATCTCCAACTTCCTGTTCTTCGGCCAGCTCGAGAAACTCGTCCAAAGACAGCTGCCTCCCGAAATTGCGATTATGAGTCATCTTCTCTGGTATGGTGGGGGTGTGTCTCGAGGTTTGCATTTCCGAGCAGACTCGGGACATGGTAGATGGGGTAATTGAGGTTGGTTCCTTTGATGACGTAGCATGAATAAATGCATAATGCTGACCTGAACAAGATCACAGATATGACTTGACCAGCCAAAAATTGCTACTCATCATATACATAATGGTCCCATAGGGTCTGTGCATTATGCATTATGATTCAATTTCTCACTGGCCCACAGTGGGACCTTCCGAAGTTGATGCATTATGAGATAGTGTACTGTACTACCCAAAGCGGCACTGATCAGCAAACTACAATTTGGTGACAATTCCCACATCATTGACAAATCCGCACAAGAAACACACAATGCCATAACACACATCACAGACCACACAAGCAAATAGCCAATAATTGGGATCAAACTTGACAAGCACACAGTAGCACAGACATACAAACTGTACAAATGATAAAAGCTTGTGTAGGAAAATACAAACATGGTCTTTTGTTGGAAACTATTTACGCGCAGAGGAAAAAGAACCACAAGTATTTACAACACCATTAAGCTGTGAATCAATTGAAACTGTCAGGGGCAGTACAAGAACACTGCAAACTGGGCACTTACTGTCAATTATGTTTGAATTAAATGTTGCGATACCATCTTTTCTACACTCTAGATGCAAGCGCCTGACATTGAGGTCAGCTAACAATAAACGCATATTTGCATTCTCTGCACGACGGCGGCAGAGTATGTGTTAAGTATTTATGGTGTTCCAAAATACAATCCGCCAGGTGCTTTCGAGCCTGGCAAACTTTACGTTTGGCTTTAGCTGCTTTGAGTGCGAGGTCAGAGTGATCCTCTTCCTCTTCGAACGATGTGGAGTCTTGTTCCTGCCAGTACCGAAAACATATAAGAGTGATGAAGCATTGAAATTGGCGGATAAACAACTCACAAGGTGCATCAATATGGGGAAGTCGTCTTCCTCCTTGATCAGCTGCGATCCGTGACAGAGAAGATGAACATTGTAGACTCTGTCTGGACCAAGGATATGGAGAGAAATCAGGATGATGACAAGAGGATGGAAAATGAGGAGAAATTTCAGAACTGTGAGATGAACTTTGAGAAGAAAACTCCAGAATTGCAAGAGGGCCAGAGACAGTATGGAAGGGCCACAGAGTTAACGTTGGGGTTTTGCATCACGAGCACTGTAGCAGCAATATGGACAATATTCAGTACAATGATGTGATATGTCAGAGCAAGCTCAGTGAAGCGTGAGACTTATTGAATTGAGACTTCATTTGCTATCATACAGTGGCTCAAAAAAGTGTCCGAATGTTTATGCATTTTCAAGTAATTGGAGAAATAGCAAAGCCAGAACCAAGGTATGATAAAATGGTATAGGGATATGTCTGAAAGCCTTATATCATGGCTCGAATCTGAGATATATAATGTGGGAATCTGACCATATATGGGCAAGATATGGTAATTTTAAATACATGACCTCATTTGGACACTTTTTTGACTTTATATTTAACCAAGACTATTCTATGATTCTAGTACTTTGTGTCACCCCCTTGGCCTTAATAACTGCTGTAATCCTCCTAGGTATACTTTCTATCAATTTCTGACACTCCTCTTTAGCAATATTTTTCTACTCTGCTACAACTCTTTCTCATAGTTCAAATAGCCCCTATAGAGGATCTTGATAGGCAGCAAGTAGTCTTTTGAGTAATTCCTAGAGATGTTCAATGAGATTAAGGTCTGGAGACTGTGCTGGCCATGATAGAACATTGATATCATGATCTTCAAACCATTTTATAGCTAGTTTTGAGGTGTGCTAATAATGTCTTCTTCATCAATTCCTGACTTATGCATGCTTTTAAGTAGACGCTCCTCTAGAATAGAGATGTACTGCTCTGCATTCATCCTTCCTTCCACCTCAAAAAGAATCCCCACCCTATTCCACCCCCATACAACCCCATACCATCATACTTCCTCCTTCGAGCTTCAGTTTACCCTTAACATCTCTTTCTTCTAATGGTTCTCCTGCCTTTTTCCACACATATTCCTGGTGATCTGACCCCATTCTATTTGATTTTTGCTTCATCTGAATAAATAATGTTCTTCCAGTATTCCACAGTCCAATGTTGGTGCTTTAAAGCAAAGGCCAGCCTTCTCTTCCTATAAGCTGCAGAGAGAAGAGGTTTTTTCTTCTTGGTTACAGCCTTAAGATTGGCTGCCTTGATGGTATTTATAACAGTTTGGGTTGAGAAAGGAGTGAAGATGATGGAATTGATGAACTTGGTAGCTTGGGTAGCATTTTGAAGCCTTGCCAGATAGAATTTAGTGAACAATAGCTCTTTTGTTCTGTGAAGTAAGCTTGGGAGGACATTCCATTTTAGTATTTTCCTTATCTGGTATGTCATTTTTTATGACTCTGGCAATAGTAGACTTACCAAGACCAGTTTTTGAAGCAATATTCCTGATATATAAACAAAAGGTACAGAGAACTAGGATATTATCCTTTTGAGCAGAAAAGATGGGCTTCATGATGATTATGTTGAATTTCATGATCTTGTTTGGGTTTATGTATTCAAATTATATTAAAATTAAACCATATTATTATTATGACACCATTTCATTTAATAATATTATGCATGAATGGTCTGATTTTGTGATTTTAACATAAAGTCAAAAAAGTGTCCAATGAGTCATGTATTTAAAATTACCATATCTTGCCCATATATGGTCGGGTTCCCACGCTATATATCTCAGCTTCAAGTCATGATATAGGGCATCCAGACACATCCCTATATCACTTTGTTATAGTTTGATTCTGGCTTGCTATTACCAAATTACTTGAAAATGCATAAACATTCGGACACTTTTTTGAGCCACTGTATGTCAATCATATGTCGGTGTCAACTTGTCTAAAGTGCGGAAAGCTATTCACCAAGGAATCCAGTGTCACTCAACACCTTAGCCAGCCCCAAACATCGTGCCACAGTTCTGCTCACGATATGGTCAATATCTTGTGTTTTGTAGAGTGGGTTCCATCACAGCAATCTCAAAATCAACTTCAATCAATGTCGGAAGTGGACGTCCCACCATTCAATGCTGAAGATAACATGCTGAACGTTGATGGAGCCCATTTCAAGGACGAGGGAGAGGTGGAGGTGTATGAGGGTGCAGGGACTTGTTATGCTGGGGATGGTGTGACCTTTCTGGATCTGTTTGATGGTGATGAGTATGCAGAATGCAGGAAGGAAAACCTGTTCTACCCTTTTGCATCAAAGGAAGAGTGGGAGGTTGCCGATTTTCTCCTGTGTTCTCCCCTCAGTATGGCAGCAATCAACCAGTTTCTGGAACTCCCTATGGTGTGTGTCCTTTTCATAAGTGCTGGCACTTTCTGACATTATTGTGCAGATCCATCGGTTGAAATTGTCATTCCACAATGCTAAAGAGTTGTGAAGCCGTGCTGAGATGCTGCTGAAGGGACCAAGCTGGAAGTGTCGAACCATTCCTTCGCTCAATCCCACAAAAAGTCCTATCTGATTGTTTTGGAGGGATCCCGTGGAATGTTTGGAAAGTCTCTTCAGTAACCCCCTTTTTCATGACCAGCTCAATTTTGTCCCTCATCGCATTTACATGACATTGGCGCGGCTTCTTCATGTATACTCAGAGTGGTTGACAGGCGACACTGCTTGGGAGATCCAGGTATGTATGGCTTGTATCTAAATATTTGTGTCATCTCATCATAAGGACTGCAGGACCAGCTTCCCAGAGGTGCAACAGTCCTAGGCACTGTACTCTCTTCGGACAAAATGAATATCACCAATATGACTGGTGCCAGGGTCACTCATCCACTCCTGTTAGGCCTTGCTAACATTCACATGAACACTTGCACCAAGCTCTCATCCAGAGCTTTTCTGCTCACTGCTCTCCTCCCTATCCCGCAGTATTTGCATTCAAAGCCACGGATGTGGGGCATGCTAGAAGATCGCCTCATGCACGAATGTCTTTCCATAGTTTTGAAGCCCCTAATGAAAGCCACTAAAATAGGAATCATGATGTCCGACCCAGTGGGAAATGTGTGCCACTGTTTTACACCTCTTGTAGCATATATTGTCGATACCCCAGAGGCATGTGTGCTTGCATGTGTGCACGGGAAAACTTCACCGTTTACCTTGGCATCATATCTGGAGTTCGGAGATGCTTTTTGTCATCCCGAGCGCACGTGCTCCATCACCCTGGCACAGCTCAATAGCATAAAGGTTGATCCTAATGACCTTGAAGCTTACTTCCAAGCATGCAAGCAATACTGACTAAACGGTGTCCATTCTCCTTTCTGGGCAGGCTGGCCGCTTGCCAATCCTTCAGTCTTCTTGACGCCCGAACCTTTGCATCACTGGCACAAGGAGTTTTATGATTATGACGTCCAATGGTGCCTTACAGTTGTTGAAACGCAGGAATTAGATTTTCGCATATCAATATTGCAGCCTACTACAGGCTATCGCCACTTTTGTGGTGGGATTTTGAAATTGAAGCAAGTCATGGGCAGAGTGCACCGAGATCTCCAGTGTTACCTTGTCGGCCTGATTGCTGGTGCAGCTCCTTGTCAATTTGTGATTGCGATCCGTGCTCTTATGGACGTCCGGTACATGGCGCAGTCTCCTTCACCTGATGAGAATTTACTGGTGCGTATTGACAGATCTCTTTCGATCTTTCATGAAAACAAAGATGTTATCATCTCCCTAGGGGCTCAGATGGGGATGAAGAAGCCTATCGACAACTGGTTCATACCAAAACTTGAACTTATGCAGAGCATCACTGCCAGCTCATGCAAAGTTGGCGCCCTCATTCAGTGGTCCACAGACACCACTGAGCATGCTCATATATCTGAGATTAAGGACCCTGTGCAGCACACCAATAACAACGACTATGATCCTCAGATTTGTCGTCATTTAGATTGCCAGGAGAAGCTGCGACATTTCACAATTGCTACGACACTGAAGAGTACTTGCGCTGACTCTAACTTGGAAGAATTCTTTGAGGATGAGGTAGACGAGGAAGATGAGGAAGACGATGGAGATTGTGATGAACCGACAGACCCACGAACTGCGCTCTTAGCAGAGCTTAACCAAATGCACATCACCACCAACTACTTTAGCAAAGCAAAGAAGTTGGTTGCCACGAGATGCAATAACATTTCTCACCCTCCTCGGACATTCATTGCTGCCGCCACCACTATTCATCTCAATTTTGACCCTACTCACACAGGGTTGAAAATTGATGAAGTTGCCAATGACTTCAACATACCAGATTTACGCCAGGTTCTTTCCGACTTCTTGCAACGTGACGTGAGGAACAGAGAAGCAGGTCATGGGTTGGGGGTTCCAAGGAGACAGCTAATTGACTGTCCCTCAGTTCTTCCTTTTGAACATATCCAGATATGGCATACCGTTCATTTGCAACAAGTTTCTTTCTATGATGCTAGTGTTGTCTTACCCGCACAGACTGTGCATGCCTCCCCTCCATCTCCTGCCAGTGGGTGGCCAAAAGGCCGATGGGATGCTGTCCTCGTCAATATTGATCAAGCCTATGATTTGCCTAAGTCAGGGTTGATGGGTGAGCTTGTTTATGTTGATACCAATCTCGCTTATTGTTGACACCTCCCCCCCTTTTTGAAGGGCACCGTGTCTGCAAATTGCAGCTCATAATGTGCCCGGTTCCCTGGCGAGGTTCACAAATCACATGGCGAGATCAATATTTGTGCTATGTGTGTAGTTTCAAAATGGGTGCGGTTGATCCGGTCACTGAGATGCATGTATTGAAGCGCACTAAACATGCCAACAGCGTGCCAGTGGGTGATGTAGTTCCCCTTAGCCAACTTTGTGCATTTATTCATATCATTCCCCAACTAGGTCGCGCAGCAGATGCGTGGTTGACAAAGGCAAATTCTGCTCATTATCATTCATCTTTTTTCTTGAACAAGTACTTTGACAAACAGATATATGTTGCCCTCTCACAAGGATAGATACATTTACTTCAGATTTTATGTATTCCACTTGCAATCGATGAAATCAGATGACTTGAGTAAGAATGTGAGTCCTGACAAGGCCAACATCAGGGTGTGAATCCCAACAAGGCCGACAACACCCGTAAGTGCCTGTGTACCCTTGCGCAGACTGCACAGGCACTAGTAGTATTAAGTACTGAGATACATCATACAAATCTCCTACCAGACACCATTCTGCAGCACATCTTCCAGTTCAGACTCACCTGGTAAACCACCAATGATGACAACCTCGTCACTCGAACTTCCTGGTGCCACATCATTCGACCTTTACCTTTGCGGAGCATCACTTAGCTCTACGGGCTTCCCACCTTTAAGTGGACACACAGTTAATACTGTCAAGGGTCTTCTGAGGTCAGAGCTTGATGGCCATGTCATTGATGAGTCTGGCCTTGCCAAGATGAAGTTTACCAATTCTATTTTCCGTGCACTCATCCCCATATCCTCCTTTCAAATACAGCACATCAAAAAGATCAGGTACCACAAGAAGGATGGTGTTAAGGTCGTACTCAAAGGGTATCGGATCCGAAGGGCTTCGGCCTCAGCTCATACGCTGTGCCCCTTTCCCGAGTATTGCCCTTTATTTCAGGAGGCTAGAGTATCGCATCTAGGGAGACATATAAGTATTGTGGTCCGATCCGTGAGGCTTCCGGATATCGGACGAGTAGCGCAAAGGCTAATCCGGACGAGGTCCAAACTAGAAACTATCGGATATGGGCTGTCCGAAGACAGAGGCGGAGGTATAGGCTTTAGGAATCAATCCTAAGTCTCGGAGTAGACTAGAGTAAGATACTCAAGTCCGGACGGAGGAGGACTTAGAGTTCGGAGCAGGAATGAGTAGAATCTAAGATGATATTCAAACTGAAGTACTATGGACATTTACAAGAGTTTATATACTACGGATAACTAATGGAATGATCAATCAGCAAGGTCCGAGGCTATGTACGAAGTATAAGCAAAGTCTATTAGTAAGTAGGATTGATCACCAATCATGGGACGGAAATGAAGTATAGGTAAATGGATCAGTAAGAATAGCGGAAGTAAGGATAACCGGATTACCGGAGTACAGGAATACCGAAAGGAGTTAACGATAGGTTAGAGTTATATGAGCAGGAAATGAAAGGGGACCGGACGACGGATTAGTCCAACGGATCTGGATCAGATCTGAGATCCGGATGTCTGGAACTTTACCCGGGAATATGGTATATGACAGATGGCTCATCAGTATACATACAAAAAAAGTGGAATTTCAACTACAGGAAAAAGAGCAAGATGAAGGATTCAGAGAGGGACGACATTGATACAGACGTCGCTGATGACTCGAATGCAGAACTTGAGGCCTTGGATTCTCATGGTTCAACAATCTTCTCCCAACCGACCAACTGCGGGAGTGACAATGAATTCAATGGCAGTGTAAACACAGGATTGAAGAGGAAATGAAAGAAGCATTCGACCGAGAGGGACTTACAGTACCTGTTCCATGCTGTTCAGTGGGCCCTGCATAATCGAACTGGATACCCACCAAAACTTCCCTTTGATATTTCACCCATCGAGCGGTACTGGTCTGCAGAGTTTCCCAACTCACCCATACCAGACCCATACAATACGCAGAAGCCCGATGTAGCCCTGTTCTATTATGCGAACAAACTTCAGGAAAAAAGATGGGCTGATGTCTTGAGCTTCGTGGAACACACCTCCAGCAGTTTTGCTACATCCCATGATTTAGCGGTGTATTGCGGATCTACCACCAAAGCGTACCTCATCATGCAAGAACAATCATGGTGTCGCTTCATTCTTGCCTACTCCATTTGTGCAGACAAACTTCGCGCCCATTATTTTGATCGCTCGGGCCTCATCATATCCCTTCTGACCCCCATCCATGCATTTCCAATACATGTCACCGAGGCAATAGCCACAACCACATTAGCAGATCCACAGTACTTTGGCCTCAACCCTACCATCCATATGTGCATTGCTGATTGCCAGGGTACTCACCCCGCTGTGGGGGCGAAAGGATGGGTAGTCAACAATAGCAGTAAAACTTACTCAATCATGGATGTTTTATGGAAGAGTCAGGGTTTCTTCTGTCACGGAACAGTTTGTTATCGTGTCAGAGATCCTACTGACAGGAAGGATTATGTGATGAAGGACTGTTGGGTGCCTGAGGCAAAGAGATATCATGAAGCAGCTGTTCTCAAGTGAGTTAAGGGCATCCCTAATGTCGTTCAACTTGTGGATCATTGGGACGTCATGCATGACAGGATGCCAGACTGTACAGCACGGATTCGTGATTGCTATCAGCAGTTCGACCCAAATGATAGAGGTGATCACAGGTTCTGTAATTGATTTCACTGGCAGCTTATCACGACCCCTTGTGGAGCACCGCTGTCAGAGTTCAGCTCTAGGAAGGAGCTGGTATGTGCTTTTCATGACTTTGTCATTGGTGAGTTCAGTTCAGTTCAATGCGTCGAATTCAAGTTTAATGATGTATTGTTAGCTCATAGACTCATGGTTGAATGTGGAGTTCTACACAGGGACCTCAGCCCAAACAATTTCATCATTCATGAGGGTATTGGCTACTTCATCGATTTCGATCATGCTGGATTTATAGAGGAAGGCAAGACATCTACAATTTCATTTGGTACTGTAAGATTGCATTTCCAGTTTATTGTTCTTGCTTTTGATCTTATTTTTCCTAGGGGACTATCCCATGCATCTCCATGCGTGTCCTTAAGATGATGTTGAGGAATGCCGAGACCGTCAAAAAGACTACAGACACTACTCAGCTGCAGTTAATCGAACACCATGCATGCAATGACCTTGAGTCCATGTTCTATATTTTTTTGAATTTGTTATGAAGTATGGGGGGGCACATGGTATACTCGCGCCGACATGGGATAAGCTGGCGATGCCATGATCGGAGGCCTATGAAAACTTAGGTGCCAGCGGTTTGCTTACCACCTTCTTATCGAAGAAGGGGGCCATATCCGAAGGCGACTTTCTAATGGACAGAGTCTCCGATTATTTTTCAGAATTCAAACCCCTAGTCAATGAATGGCATGGTCAAATCCACCTCACAGAAATCAATGCCAGTAAAACAATCATTCACGATTACATACTCCAGATGCTTGTAATGTTCATCGCGAAACTCAAGGATGAAATACCCATCCCCATCCCAATCCCGCTGCCCTGTCCTCCTCCCCAGCCTCCTACTCTTTAACCCACCACAGGTCCTTCGACCCTTCCATGTACTGGCGCAACATGGCCTTCAACTAGTCAGCCAGGCCCGCACCATTCTCAGCAACTTGTTTCTATTACTCAGAGGACATGATGAGATAGAGAGACGTCTCATCATCTCGTTCCTAGTTGTACCATGCTTTTTTCTTTCCCAAACTATTTGTCCTTGTCCGAGCCTACTTGTTTTGTCCTTGCAACTTTGCTCATACCTTTTTTCCTCAGTCTACTGTGAATGTCATTTGTTGTTTGAGGATGCCTCTATATATATGGTACCTATCATATACTGTCTGATTATATAACATTGGCTTATGTGAGATCAATAACTAACCGACCTGCAATGTTCATCACAGCTTTGTCGCAGTTGCGGCTGACTATTGATCGATGCCTCCCAAGAAGAGGGCTAGAAGTTCTACTGTCAATGCTCAAGATGACACAGCACCTTGTCGACAAAGCTCAAGATCTAATCACGGTGTTGGTGGCCATGCAGCACAGCTTCAAAAAGCTGGAGAAGCAATAGCAGCACTGAGGAGTCATCGGAATGGGCAAAATGATTACCCCGAGCTTGACGCCAGTGATCCTGAAGAAAACCCAATGGCTCCTGCACAGCTGTGTCGGGGGAAGAAAAGTGTAAATTCATTTTATTTTGATGATGTTTGAGTTATGATCTTGTCAGGCTCCTGCAAAACCTCCAGCTGCAAAAAATGCTACCAAGCAAAACCTGCTTCTGTGACACCTCCAACTACGAGCAACAATCTTAAGCAATCATCTCAAAAGTCCGGCAAACAATGTGAGAAATCATTCAGCCTACACTTCTTCCCATCCAGTGCTACATACTGGTTGGTCTTCTGACAGGTTCGGGTTTAAGGCACCCACATCTACTACCAGTGTACAGCATATCAAGAAGGCATCTCAGTCAAGTAGTCGCAGAATGGCTGCACAGGAGGCAAACGAACGGGATGATGATGATGATGATGACGACAACGATAGAGAGTCCATGCGCCACTCGCATGAATGGCTGACCTCCATGAGCACAACAATACGCAAGTATTAGCATTTTTTTCGCCTCTAGCTTCTTAATGTATTCATTGCATGGATGAAGCCAAG
The DNA here is from genome assembly GCA_016584345.1 of Suillus ampliporus. Lineage (NCBI taxonomy): Eukaryota > Fungi > Basidiomycota > Agaricomycetes > Boletales > Suillaceae > Suillus > Suillus ampliporus. Next base: position 1,957 of record JABCPV010000691.1, on the reverse strand, counting down.
CAAGGTGGCATAGATCAGCATATAAACGACAGCAAGAATTCCTGGTCAACATTTAGATGCACTGTTTGAAGATGGTGGCGATGAACGAAGGGGATTTAGATGGAGGGGATGGAGGGGATCTAGGTCAAGAGCGTGACTAGGAGGACGAGCCTATGGATGTGGAGGGTCAAGATAATGTACTCTCATTTATTCACTCATATTCACTCATTTATTTTGTGTATAGGAGACTTATAATGTTCTCGAACATCATCAAGCACAGAATGGACAATGCAAGGCTCCCTCACCATCGTATCTTTCAAAAGTGACAGGAAATGAACGTGCACATGCCTCCACTCGCTCTAAGTCTCCTCGCCAACGCCCATCTCAACATAACAACCACTCAAGATCTCCTCATCAATGCCCGTCTCAACATAATGGCTGCTTGGGATCTTGTCAACATGTGCCATCTGTGGGTGCCTCTTCCATTCGAGTGCCACCTTCCCAATGTAGACGTTCACTGCCTCATTCACATAATTCTTCTACTTGCTCCAGGTCTCCACGCCAATGCTCATATTGGCATGTAACATCTACACAAGCTTCTTTGCATACAAAGTCTCAACGTTGCCGCTCCCTGTCTCGGCCAATCATTTCCTCTGGTAGTCGTACGCAGCCCTCTTCCCACAGACGCTCTTCATTGCAGACTTGTTCTGACCATGCAACTACTCCTAGTTGTTCATGCTCTCATAGTGCCACACCCGCTGGTGCTCGCCACACATGAAATGTCAAGACGAACCAAGAGAACCCTTCCAATCTTGGGTTTTATCCACCTTGTTGGCAAGGATTTCTGCAGGTAGCAAAGTTACAGATGCAATTGCAAGCTATTCTCACCCATCCAATTCCAGAACACCAGGATGCCATGCAACTTGCACAAGAAGTCCTGGATGCCAAATTGTGGGTATGCCACCAGAAGAAGCTCAAATGTGAGAACAGTAAATTCTCCTTGTACTGCCGCTTTCTTCCAGTCATCTTATGTCTTATTGCAAGGCTACTTTCCAGAGTATGGCCCACAGATGTGCCTGGCTGGTAAGTCTTCCATTTATTGATGACAAACGTGCTCACTGATACGCTGATGAGCTCTGCGATGATCTTTTCACGTTCCGTACAGAGCTTAAAAAGGTTGTCATCTCCATTGCCAAACTGTCATACAATATCTTCCTGAAGGGCACCGCAATGCGACCAGAGGAGATAAAGAATTGTATTGTTGCAGCTGCCATCAAGCTGCTTAAGACTGGCGATTACCTCCAGATCCCTGACTCATCTAATGTAGGTGATGACTTGTGTCAATAGCACTACTCACTGTTTTCTCTCACAGGGCAAATTCAAGAATTTTGTATCGCAGGCTCTCAAGGATGTTAGTTTTTCTACAGCAACAGCAAGAAGGCGCTGAAGAACACAGATGACTTCTGCCACACAATCCTCGTCAATGCGCTCATTCTTGTGGTGGTGGTTATATGCTATGACATTTTTTTATTTTTTTTTGTCGCTGATGATTTAATAGATGAAAGGTGTTATTTCTGGGTTCAGTGAAACTGGCACCGACAAAGTTCCTGAACTCTCCGCTGATAGATGCAGGACCAACTTTGACAAGTTGTGGAAATCTGTCGAGAAGTTGCTCGACATTCCAGAACGTCGTGAAGAGCTTGAAGAAATGTTGGATCAATGGGCTAAGATTGGTATGGGCAAATTTGATTGGCATGCAGATGGGAGTGATGTAGGCAGTGATGTGGGGGACGTCAATATCATACTTTAATGTGCTGTTCAATGCTCGATATTTTTATAATCATGATGACTGTTTGTATGATTTTTGTATGCTTGTATAGCATGTTCCCCATGTGTAGCTACTACTATTCATACACAATGTGCTTTCTACACATCCTTGGCTGTCTGTCCATATTGTGAACAAGTGTACAGATTGTAT
>JABCPV010000690.1:0-12723 GCA_016584345.1 Suillus ampliporus | reverse complement strand
TAATCGTGTAACCATTCAGGTACCATCTCTTTGACTGTCTTTTTCTCTTTTTTAAGATCTTCTGCGATTTGTAATTCCGTTGCTACTGATGCTTTGTAGCGAATCCAGGCATTGCGGGGGGAATCTTCATCTTGCGATTTCTTCTATGGTAACGGCATTCAGATTGATGAATTTCTGGATTCTTCGTCTTCTTTCCGTAGGTAACAAATCCGGGAGATCAGGGGGATACCTTCCACCGTTCTCCTTCTCTTTTGCCTTGTTCTTTTTTTGACACGTACACCGGGCATCGGTTAAGTGGGCGAACCTTCCAGCATCCAATCTATACTGGGATTATGAAATCTGAGCCAATCTATTCCGATGATTAAATCTTCGGTTCCTAGTCTGGTGACCAGAAAGGCTGCTGTTTCCGTGTGATCTTCTATCGTGAGATCTAATACAGCGTAGTTTTTTATTGATCCGGCGGTATTTAGGGTTCCATCTATATTCCGGACCGGCAGTGCTCGCAATAACTGCTTACATTTGACTTGGTTCTTTTCCACGAACTTCTTACTGATGAAGAGATTCGATGCGCCGCAGTCTACTAGCGCTTTTACTTCTGCTTTTCTGTTTTTTCCTTCTAAGGCAACCTTCAAATAGAAATGCTCCTGTTTATTGCCAGAACAAACTTCGGTTACTTCCTGAAACATGATACTAGGGTCGTCTAATACGGAGAAACGATTCTGTCGGTCTAAGTTCGCAGTCAACTTCGACCCTTCTAAAAATCCTTCTTCTTGGATAAGTGCGTCATCGATCATCTTCTGAATCTTCTCTGGAGACCAGTCATTGGAGGTGGGTTCCTCCGTCTTTGCTGCTTTACGTTTGCAGCTGGGTTCCTAGGGGCGTCGTGGTTCTGGACAGTTCCTTGATATATGTCCGTCTTTGTTACAGTTGTAACATTTGCCCGGGAATTTTCCTCCGTTTGAGGCCTGAGGTTTGCCTGTCGTTCTAGACGCATCTATGTCCATTGCGTCTCCACCATGGGCGACCGTCTTTGGTCCCTGGTTTGAAGTATGGCTTCCGCGCTTGCCATCCCTTCTTCTCTGCGTCAAGTTCTTCATAATTCTGGCCAATGCTATTGGCGTGCGCAGCAGCGCCTTCATCGTGTTGCGTTCGTGAGGTGGTACATGAGCGAGTTGGTCCTTGACCCGTTGTTGCAGTCCTTTGCGGTACTTCCGCATGAGATCCCATTCCGATAGTTGAGGGACGAATGTAGCCTTCTGTTTGAAGAGCGAGGTGTATTCCTGAAACAGTGGATGAACCTTGGCGCAGATTTTCGAGTTCTGCCGCCATTCTTTCCTCCTTGTTAATGATACCCCACATTCCTTCAAGCTCGTCCTTGAGCTGTTGGACAGATGCGTATTGTCCGGCTACATTTTTGGTAATGGCTCCTTGAGCCCATTTACCGGCGGTTCCCTTGAGATACGATAGGACGAATGATACCTTCTGGGAGGTGGTTGCGGTTGGATAGGATGCTAGATAAAGATCGCACTGGAGGAGGAACGTGTCGATATCCTGGGAATCCTTGTCCCCAGTAAAGGGAGTCGGTTTGTCCATTTTCAGACCACTGCTCGAAGACCCAGACGACTGAACCATCGTTGTCGAGCGTAAGGACTTCAACTCCTCTAATTGGGTGTGCAAATCCTCGCACATCTCCCTGTAGGATCTCACTTCCTCCTTCCAGTATGCTACCTCGTCATCCGTTTGCTTGATCGCATTGAAGAGCTCTTCGATCTTCGTCAAAGCCCATATGTGTTCGGCTTGGACCGCTTGTTGTATTGCGCTCCCAATCTCGTTGTGAGTCAAGACTTCCCCTTCCGGACCGATTATGCCGGGCGCTACAGTATTCGGCCGGATCGGTATATCCGTTCTTTCGGAGGAGCCTGCAGTAGCAAGGGCCGGGAAGCCGTAGGATGCGGCGGGTCTCGGCATCGGCGAATTTATCCCGGTACCGACCCAAGTGGCGGGTTGAGGATTTGAGATCGTGGGTGTAGACATCGAGTTGTGAGGCTAGGTAGTTTTGTCGGCGTATGATATAACAGCAACCGTGCTCCTGACAAATGGTAGTGTCGTGGAGAGCAAGTTCCTGTTTTTTAACGCGACGGGAGCGGTATGGAGGAGCCGTGGTGACTAAAGGTGCGAATACAGCACGTGTAGCGGTTTGTCAACCTAAAGTAGTACTCGAGAGGAGTACGGGAAAGACGCGTGAAAGTAGGTATGAACTTTGGGTCTTCTACGACGCCCACAAGTTCCTAAAGTAGAGATACGTAGAGCTATAAGGCTCGCGAGTGCCGTTCTCTAGTTCGACGAGAAAAGAATTGTAAAGTAGCGTTCAGTTGGCAGGGTCTTGGGCCAGGACTGAAGACGTGCGAGTCTAGGACCTAGATGTCACTAGCTCTTACAAACTGGCGGCTCGCGTAGGGCAAGGGCCTGGTTTGCTTCTAACAAAGGTGTATGTAAAAGGTTGTACGTAGGCGTCTTTTGGAAAAATGGTTATGAAACGTAATCCGCGAGCGAGGCTCAAGCAGAATAGCACAGGTGAAAGTCTGCGACAACAGGTGTCAAGGCAGAGTTTCGAGTCGGTAGTGGTATGAAGACTTAACCTAATGTTATGACCAGCGTTCACTCAATGAGCAAAGGCGTAATCAGAACCACTAGGACTTGGTCGTAGAAGAGAGTGAACAAGATAGGATTGGCAGAGAGGGAACGTCTAGGTTCTACACTGGGTAGGAACGAAGAGGTTAAGTCTAAGGAGTACTACTGACTACGACTAAGACTATATACATAACATTGAAGGGGAGATGACTGAGTCTGAAACAAATCAACCAATGAGAAAGAATGGTACGATACTGCGGATGACATAGTGCTGACTGATGATGATGTCATAGACGGAGATGAAGTGAAAAGGTGGTCTAGACTGTGATAATGTGACGTGGTGAAGATGTGAAGAGTGAAAGGGTGAAGAGGTGAAATGTTCAAGGGTCATGTGACTGGAGTCGTTTAGGAAGTGTAGGAGGGAAGTTTAGGAAAGAATAATGGTTTGTGTTTGGAATTCGTGACACCTGTTACAGAACTTTCCACTGAAGGGCAGCTAGAAATCCGAGAAGATTCAGCTGAAGATTATGATGTAAGGCAGACAAACGGTTGTCTGGATATTTAGTAGAGTTGACATGTTAACGAGTTTTGTCGTAGATGGAATATGCGGTCTTGCACTTCGCAGAAGAAACTCAATCTCTCCAATTGCGCGACCAAATCCGAGAATATATCGATCGTGGTGATGCGTTAGAACACTTCAGTTATATCGATTATTTCCTCAATACCTATGATGTAGTGGTATCAAACGACAAAGAGCCAGCATCGCTTCGATGGAAAACCAACAATCGAATTCAATACATGTCGTCTTCCGGACACGACAATCACTGTCGTGTACTACGCGGTGACAATCACGAAACGATGCCGTATTTTCCTGGTCCATGGCTGCCACGTCGAAATGACAAGCAGTCTTATCCTTTATATTGCGCGTCTATGCTGGCTCTGTTCAAACCTTGGAGATCATTGCTCGATCTCAAGCCCCCTCACTTGACGTTTACCGAAGTCTTTCTCGCATTTTCCGAAACAGCTTCACCCCAGATTCTGAAAGCAATAGACAACATTCAATACTTCTATGAGTGCTCTGATAAAGCACGGGAAAATCGCATCGGGAAAGAGTTTGGAACAGCGTGGAGTGAAGCTTCTGAGTGTCATGATGAAGAGACAGACGATGCCGATGAAACTGCAGATGAATCCAACTCACCTCCGTTACATTCCAATGACACTCAAGTCGACATAACGGAAGAAGATATTGAAAATGCGATGAAGGACAATTACCCTACGCGGGAATTACTTTACGCTGATGTCGCCATCAATATTGCTGAAGACTTTGGCATTTTCAACGACATACCTGTGTACACCGCACCACGTCAACCCTGCCGACGCGCTTCAGAAGACGAAGTCCATATTTACACGGAATGGCAAGACATTGCACTGCATTCAGAAAATGCAGAGCGGGTCAATCCAGCTACAGAGCAACTAGATACCGGCTCTGTACACACTGCATCTCAAGGCGCCATCCCTATCCCTGCTTCATTCCTGACTGTACAAATGCAACCTCAGCAGCCTGAAGATCAAATGCGATGCCCGGAGTTGAATAGAGAACAACTCATCGCACACACCATCGTTCGCAATCACTTAATCTCGCATCTTTCTGGAGAACACCGTCCACAGCTGTTAATGTTGGTTACGGGTGAAGGCGGTACAGGCAAATCAAAACTGGTGAATGCTATTACAAAGACCTTTGCTCAGCACGGGTGCGAATCAAAATTAGCACGTACAGCAATGTCAGGAGTCGCAGCCTGTATCATCGGAGGATCAACTTTGCATTCTTGGGCTGGCCTGCCACCCCGTCAAACCCCCCGTACCGACAAATGGGCTACTCATCCACGTCCTGATATGGCTCGCCGACGACACAATAACATGGACGACAAATTGTTGCTCGTCATCGATGAAAGTAGCATGTTAACAGCAGAACAACTCACTCTATTGTCACAGGTAAGTGTAACAACGCTTTTCAGTCATAGTATTCAATCAGTTAATGATGCGGACACAATACTTACAGGTGCTGGGTATAATTTGTGCAGAAAAGGAGACAGACAGCGCGATCCCGTTCGGAGCATTGAGCATCCTGCTCATCGCTGATTTTCACCAATTTGGACCGATCGGTAACATCAAAAAAACCCTTTTTACGCACCTTCCTCCAAATCAGAAATGCGAGCTGGGACATCATTTGTTTGAACAGTTCCGTACCGTCATCCGTCTTCATCAGCAAATGCACATAGAAGATACAGTCTGGGCAGGTATACTGCATCGCACACGGGATGGAGAATGTACCGCTGGTGATCTGCAAGAAATACGGAACCTAGTTATCACTAATGATGCTTGTTGCATTCCCGATTTCAATTCTTCTCCCTGGAACGATGCAGTATTGGTCACTCCACGGAACAGTGTGCGGAATAGGTGGAATACATTATCGGTGATGAAGCACTGCAAATTCAGCGGCTCGCTATTGTATATCGCTTCAGCGGAGGATACATCCAAAGGTCTTCCATTATCAATGCAGCAGCGGCTTGCAACCGCAAAGCTATCTCTCGATGAAACCCAGCACTTGCCAATACAGGTTCAACTTGCAATAGGCATGAAAGTGATGGTTACCGAAAACATCGCTACCGGAGCAAATCTGGCCAACAGGCTTGCGCGGAACTATTGTTAATATCTTGCTGGACTCGCGAGAACAAACAAATAAACATGCACCTAAAGACAACAAAGTCTACCTACAGTATCCACCCGCTGCAGTGATCGTCCGTCTTGATTTCACAACATCCATATTATGCCCGGAATTCAAAGAAGGAGAAGTGCCTTTAGTACCTTCTGTCCATCAATTCCCGATCCACGCTAAACCTCGCTGCACCGTAACGCGCCGTCAGCTGCCGTTGACACCAGGATATGCTTTCACGGACATCAAGTCACAGGGACAGACCATAGAACATGTTATCGTCGACATAGGGAAAACAACTTCGTTCAGTTTGAATCCCATTAACGCTTATGTAGCTCTGTCGAGAAGCAAAGGGCGACAGAGCATCCATCTCTTGCATGACTTCGAAAATGAGTTGTTTACGCGACATCCTTTGCAAGATCTCAAAGATGAAGATCAGCGCTTGGACGGCTTAGCGAGTTTGACAGAAAAGAGATACTTTAGAGGAGAATATGGACCGATGGAATTATAAAGATACAGATCATGTAGAGAAACAAAGATGCCAGACATGGAGCTCAGGTGCATGATCAATTTTCGTCTAAGAGCGATTAATTAGTTTATAGTGTCAAGTAAGATTTACATTGCAAACGTACTGACTGTGCTCATCAATGATCGTTAGTTGCCGAACCCAGGAGATGAATATGGGTGGTTCCACGACCCTGCTCTTCTACACTTATTTCTGACATCCGAATTAGATACGTCAACTGTACAATGTGTAACGTACCACAATTTGTAACCGTAATGATGTTTACAGGAGCCGATACAATCTTGTTTGGATGCGTAGAAGTCGACATCATGGATTTGTTAGCCATAGTTAGATAGTAACGGTTCAAACACAAGATTGAAACATCTTTCATTTACTATTTATTGTTATGTACTTAGTAATGTTTGGTTACTCTATCTGACAGTCCATCAGATTTGCTCCACAAACATATGACGTTGGCAATGAGACTTACTCAGTAGCACGATCAGGAGAGAACAGCTTTCCGATCTCCAGATTATCACGCAGTCTGTTAGGATATGGTAATGCAAAGCACTAGGTATCTCTTCAGTGTAATTTAGAACTTGCAGAAAGGTGAGACGTACCTCGAATATGAGGAAATTTGCAATGAGTTGATCCTGTTTCGTCATGTTCACTATGAGATTTGGTACATGTCATGTTTGCTTAATGACGAGAATACTTCCATGAAATGTCTCTTTGCTCCCTGTCATACAGCGACATTCTGGAAAGGAGTTGGTTCAGAGCGACGGAATGTCCTGGTCTTTCAAAATATAAAGTAAATTTTCCATCGATAGTCATGTTAGAGCCAGGAATGGTGATAAAGGTCCTGCATAAGTGCTGTCGAGTGGATGTACACTCATAGAGCTCGTACTGTTTTACCCAGTAATTGATGTCGAGGTCGTCAAGTGTAGGAGGACTATTGATACCGTCTTTTACGGGAATTGGTACAAGGAAAGGTCGGTGGCATTGTCCGCCATAAAATATTCCTTTAATTAGTTGAATGAAAGGCTGGTGGTGATTTTAGCTAGGTATCAGTGGACTGATTTCTGCTTACTGGTTTGTGATACCGTATTTCACTGGGTAAAAATTTGACATCATCACCTGTGTAGACTTGTCAGCATACGTGTTTTGTCTGGTTCAAGAAGAAACTTACGGTTACTGGCACCAGCACATTCAAAGTTTTGTGACATCACCGTAAAACAGTGAGGGCATTCGCTATTTGTACACTCTCTGTTCAATCGCCATTCGACATCAATGTCATGGAAAACGTTGGTGACTGAATCTTCTACATTCCAATTGACGGATAAATGCCAATGTTTTTCTTGGACGTGGTGCAAAATGTGGGACATAAATCATTGCAGGTCCTGTTGAGGAAGGACATGTCTCTCTGCATCTCAAATTCGTCCGTTACTTCTCCGGCGCATCCCAATTTCTTGTCATATGGGACTAAATTTCCACTGTGGCTTTGAAGAGCGATTCCTGCGTGATAAAAATTTGGGTAGAAGTAACAAAGTCCTCCAGTAGTCATGAATAGCATGTCGGCTGTTGTTGGGGCGTTCAGAATGATGTGGAGAATATTCTGGTCTTTATGGGATGCGGATAGCGTAATGATTTGGTGATTTGATACGTATTTGCGAAATATGCCAATTGAGGCTGCAATGGCAGGATGCGCTACTTTTGAAATGGACGTATATTCGAGCATGTGTTCAATGGTTTTGTGTAAGATGTCAAAACCTGTATATGGAACGACAATGTTCAGGTCCTGCGAGTCACTGCTATTGCTATATCCCATCATCACTTGTATGGACGATCCAGTTATAAGACCATTACCATGCCGTAGAGCTGAGAGGAATCTCGGCAAATGATTGCCCGCAAAAGGTTCCAATATATGCCTAAATCTTCTGCATATAACTTCTTGGCCTAATTCTCGCATGATTCGACAAGTACGGCTAGTTGCAATGAGGTCTGTTATCACAAGCAGATCCAGTATCATTGCAGCTATGTCTCGGTACTCAGTAACTGTGGTATGTATCAGTGCATGTCATGTTGTGCTATAAATTTCTTACTTTTCATTGTGGACGGTGTGATGAAGTTGTACTTTGTAGTACCTGTGTTTTTCATATAGCTGATATGTGCAGGAATGATCGTAACGTCGATGGGTTGCAAATCCGTAACGAACGAGGAGTGCAACTAACGTCTCGGTCAAGAAAGAAAAACAAATACATCATACTCAATTGTCATGGTCACTGAAAAAAAAAGGGGGCGACACTCATATGCCCCTATACCAAATGACGTGAGTAACCTTCAACTAGTACTATCACAATGGTCTTTGACAGCACATCATATCACCGCACTATGAAAGAGAACCCCAACTATGCTATCTCTCCTCAAATTGCACAACGCGCAGAATGGCGTCCGGGTGGTACAGGTCACATCTACATGGACAAACTCACCGACGACCCCTATATTGGAATAGCCATAGTGCAGGTCGTGGATTTCAGACTTCAATGCTTGCCAAGTGGAAGCTATCAAGATCCGCAATATGGTACTCTGGACAAAGCTAAATTCCAATTCATCGGTGAAAGACCACGCGGCGCCAACAGGCTTTGATGAAGACTTCATGAGGATGTATTCACTACTCAGTAACATCCAAAATCTTGGAGCCAAATCTCAATATCGCAAAGACATGCTCAACGAGAACACGATCAGGTTTGCTAAGAACATATTTGAGAAAAGGGTGAGCATCAAAACACAACACCGCAAAGTAATTTACTTATCTTAAAGCAGGATGTTCCTGTTCCAGATTCTCCAACATCTATAAAAGGTGCCGTGTATTTGGAAGATCTTGAAAATCCTCGCGAAGCACCATCCGTATCTACTCTTGCTACCAAGATGGACACCAAAACGGCTCATTGGCCTATCAAAGAAGACTACATCAATGACTTAGAAGGCATCAAAGCCAATTACAAAGCCGTACCGCTCCGTGTCTATGACACTAATGACACTTTCGTCGAACCAGCAAACATCAACAAGTTGCTGCACAACGCACTTGTTGAAGTTCACTTCACTCTCCATCATACTTACCTTCCCAAGTCGACGCCCCCTCATGATTCATTCCGCGCAAATATCGAGCAAATTCTGATCTTAGACTCAGGAAAGCAGAAACAAAATTTGTACAGAAGTGACCCACGTGCCGGTCCTATCCGAATGCACCACTCTCCTCCACCTACCGAACTCCCACCCCCGAAAAAGATGCGGACAGATGAAAGCAGAGGAGAGTCAAAAGATTGATCGAAAGTAACGGCTTGACTTAGGAGAGAAAGAGGTAGCAACGTTATCTGATTCAATAAATGCGTGCCGCGATCACAATGTACAACATGAACAAAGAGAATTAAATAGGATCAGCTCGGATCAAGCAAGGTGTAAGTCGGCATCGCCGACCCCTAGTTAAATATTAACTAGCTTTCAGATTTTGACAAATCATCGACATGGCTTGGACATGACCCCAAAGTCTTCGCGGAAGTCGGCTTTAAAACCGTTTATTTCCAATCCGGATGTTGACGACAACGACATGCATGGTTTCTCAACGGACGAGGAGTTATATGTCGTCAGAATGCCTACCGTCGCCAAGGACGACACGAAAGCGGTAAGCACGTCGAACCGTGAGCGACTTATTCACTGATTTTTCTAACACCGGAATGGAATAGACTGATCTAGTATACATGGGTCGCCTACCACACGGTTTCTACGAGGATTAACTCAAAGGATATCTCACAATTCGGGGACATCACGAGGTTGCGTATCTCACGCAACAAAAAGGTACTAACAATTGTCGTCGTGGTGTATATCAGCTGACGGCGGACAAGACTGGCAGGTCGAAACACTACGGTTTTATCGAGTTCGATTCAGCGTCTGTCGCGCAAATTGAACTATCTAGTAGTGGGCCATATATATACTCGAGTGTAAGGTAATGCCGAAGGATAAATCCCGAGTTCTGGGGTAGGGGCTGACAAACGATGGAAGGTTATTCCAAGGAATCGAATTGTGCGGAAAGAACATAACAAGGTACATCGAATAATGGTTTGCCGGCAAAATGACTCAGTTTTATTTGTTGGTAGCCCCGAACTCAGGAAACCATACGAAAAGCCGAGAAGCGTCTGACTCGAGGGCATGTAAGGTGCATGGGTAGAATCTACGTAGAATCTACCGTGGACTCGCGTAGAAAATTGGTAGACTCAGTTCGGATAACTCCGCAGAATCTACCGCAGTCTACCGCAGTCTACCGCAGTCTACGCGAGTCTACGTAGAACGACCAAACAACATTATTAGCGACATATATCCTCATCCTCATCACCATCATCGACGTCCCTCTGATCCCCTTCCTCATCATCATCGACGTCCCTCTGATCCCCTTCATGACGGACATCCGTCAGTTGCTTGCATCCTTGGATGCGTCTGATCTCACTTTCTCCGACCTCACAGCCTTCGTTCGGCTTGCATGCATGGCGAAACCATTCATTCACCAGTGCATGACCGACATCTGCCATCCACCCACCCACCCTCCAGAAGTCGTTACACTCCTTCTTGCTGGCGCACTTGGCCAAGACCGACCCACTATCCTTGCATGCTGGGTAGCATTGCGTCAGGTTATTTGGACTCATGGTACAGTACTCCCAACTGACAAGGAGATTGAGGCTTTTAACCGTCATGGACTTATGCGTGGTATTGGTGCGTTGCTGTTCATCGTTTTGCTTCCTTCACTGACATGTTTGAACCTCATAGGATATCATGACTTGTATCCGCCGACACGTGTATGCCAGAGTCCTGAGTGCACGAACTACCGTGATGGCGATGAAGTAGCCACTCTCACGGATGTCAATAAATTTCGGGCTAGTCTCTTTACGCTACGAGATGGCTCCCTCCCGGTCCATTCGGTATCAACATATTGTCGTCGTATGTTCGTTATCTTCCAGTAACGCCTACTGACCACTTCACCCAGAATGCCACACCAGATACTACCCCAACTATCAGATTCACAATGCCGACTCGACGCGCATGTACTATGCTGGTGTTCCCGGTGTCATTCAAGCCGCAAGGCATTTCTATATTGAAGCTGCGCTGTTGGAACTATTTGCAGCAACAAAAGTCTTCGGATGGTACGTGGCAAATTCTCGTCTTTCTCTGATATAACCTTTTGTTTCAGGATGTCTAGTATGAACTGCGCTCGCGTGTACAACTACGCACTTGCTCAACGGCACGCCTACATGTCGAACAATAGGCGTGCTTTTGACGCTACACTTTCGCAAGCTTTCGACGAGGAATTTTCATGGCAGTATACCCTTCGAATGCGCGACACTGACGTCCTGAATGGATTTTTTATCTACTCACTGCTACTGGAGAAGGCAGAGCATAACAGTTGCCTCGTTCTTCCCCACGATGAGCAACAATGGACCCGAATTGATGTTGCGCTGAGTGAGCGCAACAAAGAAATGGAAGGTATTGGGCAGGAAGCATACCTGCATGCCTGTGACTTATGCTTCATCGTCATCGGCGACGACCCAAAAAGTAAGTCAATCATTTGTTAAGTGCAAGGCGTCATACTCAGATTGATTCCATGCCGCAGCGAAGATCCAAGCAGCTGTTTGTGACGGTAATACTATCGGGCATCCCTTGTTGCGCAGTGCACGACTGCAAAGTCCCGCTTATGACCAACCGTCATCGTTTCTGTCCAGACCATCAAGACTTGAACCAGCGGTGCGCGGTCGATGGCTGTGATGAGCTCCATATCACTGGATCTCGAACATGCGACAATGTGGACCACCAGGCTCTTGAAGACGCCTACTTCAAGCCTGCAAAAGCTCTCTTCCAGCTGCGAGCGCGGCTCAAGAGGGCTGGCATTACATTGCCCTTGGACTCTGTTCCTTCAGCCTCTGATAGTGGCAGTAGTAACTCTAACAGCGCAGATGAAGATCTTGAGGTGATCCTTGACTCTGAGTGTGACGGTAAGCTGGAGAACGGCAACAGACACCTCAGAGCAAGGTTTGGTCGACGCCGAACCCATAATGAGCAGCTTATCATGTGGCCTTGTGGGGTGATATTAGCGCGGGCTACATTTTTTGGGTCCGAGGCCGTCTCCGCTGTTAATGTGAGTTATATACAGTCTCACTGACGTGCGCTAACCCTTAACGTTTAAACTCAAGGAATTTGCAAAGACGGTATTCCCTACTGCCGCATCAACACCTGAATTTTTCGATCTTCGACAACAACTGCAAGCTCCGCTGCTCACCAAGATGCTATTGGTGATGACCACTTCGCCGCAACAGGGATGCCTGTGGACGTGTTTCACTTCAACTCGAAACACAAGGAAACTGACACCTACTGTCAGCAGCACTGCAACCCTGCTGCTTTCCCAGAGCTCATTTCCGGCGGCAAGTGGCAATTCAATACCTCGATTTGTGAACAGACAAATGTATGGCTAGGTGGGTATCAGGCAATCCTGCAGGACATGTCTGTACACCGGTATAACTTTTATCTCGATGAAATGATCAAACGCCGGAACCGCTATGTTATCTCAGAGTCAGAGAGACGAGGACATTCTCCTTGGACGATTTCTATGGATGCTCTGTTTGGCAGTGACTAGTGCACTGGCGCTGTTCGCATTACATAATTACATAGTTCGCACTACATACATTGTCTAGATTTTTGTTATAATTCTATCTCTTGTGTGCATGTTGTCACTCTATCGAGGCACGAGCATAGTCTTAAGAGTTTTGTGATGGCGCGCAGCGCCATCTGCGGATCTTTGAAATTCTTCCTCCAGCGTTCGAGTCTAACGTGC
>JABCPV010000069.1:0-169844 GCA_016584345.1 Suillus ampliporus | reverse complement strand
TGGTTTTTTTGTACCACACCTGACAACTGAGCTAAGCCATAGTCACTGACATTATCAGTCTCTGTAATAATATTCTCATGCCATGCAATGCAATAGAATATCCGCCAGAGAGGACGTCTTGTCAAGACACCAAGCCGTCACATAGTCTCGCGTACTACGTAGTAACTGCGTCCAATGTCTTGAGAGATCGTGAACCACCTGCATTTCCCATCCTCGGGAGGTAACCGTTCGAGAACGAACTTGATTATCACAGCTTTCTGCAAACTTTTTCGGAGATCGTTTGTGTTCGATAAAGCCCCACTGACGCAATAGGTGTCGGGGATAGGAGATAACGCGTAACGTTTCGCGCAAACACATTATGTTAATTCGGTCCCAAATGTACCATGAGCTAGCGTTTAAAGGTACTCCCACAGAAGCGCCATACAATCCACAGTCACAGATATTGATGCGTGGCCATTTAGCATTCGCTGGCCTCGTCGTACATATGTCGCTGTGGGATATATAGCCCCTGCTTTGCTGGCCGGATGAGCTCTAGCTTCAGTCAAGATCAATGTCTTCCTCGACGCAGGACCAAATCGACCTCGGGAACACGTTTGGGGTACTTTTTATTGGGACCACCATTGCAGCAGTGTCAGTAAACTATCTAGTCAAAAATCTCAGCGCTTCACTAAGTCTTTTGTCGTCCTAATATATCTCACGGAATAGTCTCTTTGGTGTAAGCAGTGTTCAAGCTTTCCTCTACTTTCAGACGCACATGGACACAGGTATATCATTCCATAAGCTGGCCGTACGTCCATACCTCCTTTTTGTCAGTTCAGTTTTTGACGCTACGTTAGGTCATCTGGCTTTGGTAGGTTCGAGTTGCCAACTTGCCATCATCGAACGCGTCGAGATTAACCCGTCCCCTGAACTTTTAGGATACTCGATATTCTGCACCTGGCCTTGATCGTCCATTGCGTCTATTATTATTTGGTGACCAACTACGCGAATATCGGTGCACTCACAGAAATTGTATGGAGCTTCAAAGTGGGTTCTTGCCTCTGTGCGTCCACTATGATACCGATGGACCCATGCAGCTTCAGATAGTCATTGATGTACGTGGTATTTTCTACGCTCCGCGATCCGCCCCACACATGCACCACAGGTTTTACTCATCTATGGGGTACATGTGTGAGTTCGATGTGTCCTGTTATATACAACTTGAAGATTTAAGTATTGCTTGATTCAATGATTGGTCCGCAGTATGTATGCTCATCGCATTTGGATGGGTATGTGTTCCCCCAACAATGGATTTCCGCTACTAATGCAATGAACCTAGTCAGCAAGGGCCGATCAAGAGCTCTACCTATCATGGTGGTGGGTTTGAGATAAAATAATGGCGTTCGATTTTGATGATCCAATGTTAGGGTATAATCGTGGTACTGGTTTCAGGTGGGTCTGTCACCTGGGGATTATCTTCGCTCGATCTTGAAAATCCCTTCAGGCCCTGCGGTCGGTGAGGGTTCACTGGTACTCTTGTTATTGGTTCATTATTTTAACCTCACGATAGTCACTGCCTGGAGCATGTGAGTGTGACAACATACTGACTTTACGAAGTGTGCTGATAGCGAGTAGATATCAGTGCCATATATTCACGGATTTGATTAGAATCCAGTGGTCGACATTTATGGCTTTCGGAACGATTACTTTCGTCCATCTCGTTAATGCATCATCGTTATGCTATCTCCTCGCTACTTCCCGTACTGGATTCTCTAGGTGATGAGTAGTCTGTTCAGCTGTCAGGACCTGATACACTAAATAGAGTGCTTAGCACCGATTCCTTGCTAACAAAGCTCATGGCTTACACCATCAATACCGGCTGTCTGACGAGGTATTCCTCCTTCCAGAATATTTCATATATGTATTGACTCATATTTCATCCAGTATATTTTCAATGGCAGCTGTGATTACAGTAAGCTTCCGATGATTGTACTGTCCATGTCTCTGAGATCTGAGGGTCACCTGCAGTGCGCGGTGATGCCGCGCAACTTCATCTTTCTCGGCATTGAATTTTTAGCGACTGAATGTATGGCCAAAGAATTCTCTGAAAAATCGTGCTGACCACCGAGCCCTTTTCAAGTATATATCAACTCGTGCCTTGCACTCCTGAATGCGCGGTACTACTCCCAGGCCGGTGCAGACACTATCAATTCTTTTGAATACCATATGCGCCACGGCGTGTACCGCCCGGAGCTTCACATTGGGACGTCGCGAGACGGGGAACTCCAGGCATCTCGAAAGAACATGTTTAACCATGTTGAAGATGAAGTAGTACATCCTACTCAATCTGATAAGGTTAGTAGTTGCGTTACTGGTGATAGACGAGGACTCGATGACATGCTTTAGCCACAGAAGTTGATGGAGGTGACGGTGGAGATGGATTCTTTCTCCTCAGTGTGATGGATCAGTCCTAGTAGGCGTGGATTATCCCTCGCAGTGGTATTTCGTCCGCGACTCCGCACGTTTCGCCTATTGCATTACGGCTCTCGAGAGCAGTACTGACGCGGGACGTATCGTTTCTACGATATGTTACTGTTATGTAGTGCTATGCAACGCGTGCCATGTGCATTGTACAAAATATCGAACTCCAAAACTTGCTTTTTCACCGCCTACCGCAGCTGCTTAATACACAAATTGCTGGGGAGATTGTCTTAGCCAACAATGACTTCCTCAACGCAGGATCTCATCCTACATTAATCGGACATTAGGAACACATATAGGGCGCTGTTTGTTGGGATCATCGTTTCAGCAGTGTCAGTAAACTATTTTTTCACCACGCAGTCAAAGCTGAACGCTTCTTGTCTTCCTAATATACCTCACGGAATATACAACAAACATAAGGAATCCGTATAATTGATATGCGTGTGCTAAAAATGTATGTAGATCATTGCAAACGGAGTGAATGAATCTCAAACTAAACGCATATGTGAATACGATCTGCTGTTCAAAAGGAATCTTCTTGCGCAACGTCTTCACAGCACGTTTGCAGTCCAATCTCCCCAAATCATCAACCAGGTTGGCATAGAAAAAGAGACGATCTGGCCTGCAACTTCGTCATCGACAGACCACATGGAACCAATCACACTGCGGAATCCGGAGAATTGCATCGCCGCAGTGAGATGAATCGCTTCATCGGGGCTCGATTCGTCGCCCACCGTAGTGTGGCAAGCAGACAAAAATGCAAACTCCGGATCATGCAAGTGAGTCCGTACGATATCTCTGATCTTCAGAGGTCCATCGTGCATGGCGAAGGAAGACTCCAACGGTTGTTGGCGATTCGGCAGGCCAGGTGAAGCCACTGTTTTTGACTTATTGCATCGAAAGCTCCTTGGACAGTTGCATCACTCCCCAGAAGCGCCGTGAAGGGTAGGAAGGGCGCGACACGCTGAGCGACGACATCTGACTCAGCAGCGACACACCGAAGTTCCTTCCCTCCGTCTGGGCGCGCTTGACCGATGGAAACGAAGTGCTGAGCAGGGGCATCTCGAGAAACCTGCTGTCTCGCACGAATGAGGGTGGTCACAGTTGGAGTGTAGGAAGAGATGTAAAAGTGAGCGACATTATGGCTCTTCGGCTCGTAAGGTCCTGTTGCACGGCTCGTAAGGTGCGTGAATTCAGCGCTAGGACACCACCAGATGCGTGAGTCACGGGGGATGAACTTCCTGAGTACTTGAAGTATGGGGCCAACTACGCGACCCCAGAGCTTGCGTAAGACACCGACAATGTTGTTTAATTCCATTTCATGATCGGATGAGCCGGCATGAACTGTGAGGGACTGAAATGCGTAGGACAACTCGGAGACCTTGGCTTGTGTAATATCAAGTGAAATGTGGATAGAATTTTGGTCAATCATGATGATCATGGTGTCGCAATTGTACCGGCTGGGATTGACGATAATGACTGGACCATCTTCTGCCGCCTTCTGGAGGTCGGAGAACAGCGGAGGCAGGAGAAAACGGAAAAGTCAGGTAACGTGCGGATGCGCGAGAGGGCAGCATCCCATTGCACGGCTAGTTGCCGGATTTGCGAGGACTGCATCAGTGAACCGGTGAACAGATGAGAAAGTTATTTAAAGCGATATATTGTAGAGCATCGCAACAATCTTCGTATATCTGCTGACTGCTTTCACATGGGAATATTTGGCATTGTCGAGCAAAGATGAATTTACAATCACGCCAGCCTGGTAACATTGTTTGCTTCGTGACCTTTTTCGTTTGGATGTATGTAAGAAAAAACGAACGAGCACAGGTTCATGAAAATCAATACGGACCGAGAATGAGAGGGTCACGAAAGGAGGTTGCAACGCGCCGAAGTGAAGGACACTTTGGCGATGTCCCCAGTGACGCGGATGCACATGATTTAGTCTTCACCCAATTTATTTTTGCTGGCTCAGGATGACTATGGCATGCATGTAACTCGTTCGAGCGTAGAAGTTATGAGTCTGTGTTGAAACAAGTCCGTCACAGCAGAGTTGTACGTATTGCATGTATATTGGTTGACCGTCACTCGAAGAAGTACATTACATGGAGGGCAAACAACGTTCCAAGATGTGTTAGAGTAGATATCACTACTTGATGAATGCCGAGTTGCAAACACATAGTAACAGCAGAATTGCGCGCATCAATTTTTTATTTAACACGATCCTACATCGGATCATTTCTTCGGTCAAAATCAAAAGCCTCCAAATTTGATCAAGTTCAAAGAGTTCTCGGTAGTGACGATATCTATAAATGATTTGAATCTTGGTGTAGCGCTATAAGCATACGGAATGATGGTGCTAAATTGTAATCTCACGCAATTATTAGCATCTTCACAATTGAACCCTTCTAGCCTCGCCAGCCCAAACATTCTGAAGAATTTGTACACTCCTCAGCTACATGACGGGTGCCTCAGAGCAAGCGAGCATGAATTTATATGTTGCTTCAGATATTCGTGCGACCTTCTGTGAGTATCCCATCACACGACACTTGTATTCACTTGCAACACGTCCCAGAGAAGTCGTGGCATCGCGCAAAAGCCATACCTTCTTCACTTGCGGCAGAGTGAGAAAGGAGGTTGAAATGTATAACCACACCAACCTATTAGTTTCATTTGCTTCGCGGCCTTTTTAACTTCGATGGGTCTGAGAATAAGTGAGTGGGCACAGGTTCATGAGTTCAAATACGGACCGAGACCGAGAGGTAAAAGCTAGGAGGTTGAAATTTGTGAATATGGAAGACGTTGTGGTGATGTCACTAATGGTGCGGATGCATATCATTCGGCCTTCAAGTAGTATACCATTGTGAACCCGTCAGTCAAAACAGTATATTTCATTGAGCAGATATTAATTCTCATACATGTAGGAGTAGATCTTACATCTCGACGGACAGGTTTCCTGCACTGACTGATTATTGGTTGACTGTCGCTCGAGGCAGTACATTCCATGGATGGCAAACAATCTTACAAGATACATTAGAATAGATATTGCTGCTCGATGGATGTTGAGTTGCAGAACAAGAATAACAGCAAAGCTGTGCATATTCACTATTTATTTGCTGACCGTCGCTGTGAACAATACATCACATCAAGTGCAAACAATGTTGCAAGATATGCTAGAGTGGATATTACTTCTCAATGTACGGAATGTCTGTATTGACTGAATGTTGGACGAGTGTCACTTTGAGTGGTATATTGCCTAGAGTACAGACAATGTCCTAAGTTATGTTAGAGTAGGTATCACTGCTTGATGGATGCCGAGTTGCAAAGAAATAGAAGCAGCGGAGTCGTGCATGTGAAATATTTGATTGTAGACGTCATATACAAAGGGTTGCATTACACAATACGCAAATTCATTGAATATTTAAGCGACGAATGGACAGACAGCGATGCACTGTACATTATTTCAGAACTGCACTTCAGATATGCAAATCAAAGACAATCAATAATATTAGTAGCATAGGGTATAGTATAAATGTACGACTGCACTGAATGTGGTGCGACAAAGCGTATCCGACGTAGTGACTATAGAAGTTACCATAGGAGGGCAGGAAAAGAAAGCAAGAATGTCGAGTAACTACTCGGAGTCAAATATAGCGTTCTCCATCTCCTGTCTCTGAGCAGCGAGAGCGCTGACGGACATTTGGGAAACAACGTCCATCGTCAAGTCCTCACGACGGTTTCTTCCGAAAACCTTTCTGCACAGGGGGTTAGCAATCTAAGTGAGTCAGTGACAATCGATGACTGACTGAGTCCACCATTCAAGAAGCTCTTTGACCCTGGCTTGTGCCGCTGGACCCGGAGCGTCCTCGAAGAAATCCACGATGTTGTCCCAGAAAATCTGATAATCGAAGTCTGCGTCTACAGTGCGCCAAGAGGAGATATTGGAAAGTGCAAAACGGATCTGCAAAAATAAATTTCAGTCTTACAGTTAGAGGCAAGTATTTATGATTACTTGACAAGTTGCATATGCGATTGCACGAGGAGTCACTTGGCACATACCTATGATAGACGCCACGCATGTTTTCACTTTGGTTTGGTCTGATCGTCTCCGGGCGCGTCGGTTGTTTTCAATGATATTTGCACCATCGCCGTCGCCATCGACTTTGTTGGCAGAGGATGGAGAGGTAAAGATAGCCTTGAACCCCTGTGATGCGATGAGATGCGAATCAGTTGGAAAAATTAGGGTACTCACCATAACCAACAACTTCGACTTGAAGAGACCACGTTCCAGATTCTTAGCGTCAGCTTGGTAGTTTTCATACATGAATGTTGGCCATGAGTTCTCAGACACAATGAAGGTGGTTGTACGGTCATGAATTCCAGCCCTGATGCTAGACTCGGAATATCAGTAACATGTGAGTGACAAAGACCATCACTTACACTGGATCTCCCCAGTGCCATTCCACTGGGCAGAGTAATTTACCGCATGCGTCATTCACAAAACCCCGATGGTGCTTGTCATCCGGCCTGATGAGAGGAGTCAGATTACACTCGATATTTACCCACGACGCCACGAGCTCTTTGAGAGTTCCCGTGTCGTCACCACGAGCTGAGTCTGCACCCCGCCTGAGCTATATGGAAAATGAGCAAGAAGTGGACAGACTGATATCGGGAATTACCTTTCTCAGCATATCTTCCGACTCTTCGTGGTCAAGACTTGACAGCTTCTCGTGAATCCAGGGCAATATCTTAATGAATTTGATGTAGCCACATTGGAGGTGGTTTTGTCTGTTCCTTTTTGTGAACAAATATAAGAATATGAACAAGGGTACTACTTACTCCGGAGTGAAGTCACTGTATTTGTTATCTTCACAGCGCCGGTCGTTTTCGGCGATTAGATCCTCTATAGGAGTGTAAAGGGCCACCATACGGCGAATTGCTCGTCCCTGTGAAACATAATAAATTGTCTTCCTAGTGAAGATGAGACATTTTTAGTGGTCGAGAAATGATGTGCGCACCTTTGCTTTGTAGCTTTATCTTGCTTTAAAATTTCGACTTCCTCCATGAGGGCGGCAATTTTTCATTTCGCCCTGGCATGAGGGGACGTTTGGACACAAAGTGATGTGTCCGAAGGAGGAGGGGCATTCTCAGACAACATACCCGAGATGAAGCAATAATAAGTGGGGCGAATGAGAAAGTCGAACCTGCAAGGCCGTCTTATATACTTTCCAAAAGCTCTAATGACCTATTAATCATGTGAAAACCTTCTCGAATAAGCAACAGGAAATTCGCCTAACTTGGTAGTCTGTCTCAAGCCCGTTTTGGTGATCTAGTCACAACCACTTCTGCCCTGGTAGCCCGTGTCGAGTCGTTTTTGGGTTAGTCTAAGAAAGCCTGAAAATTGAAGTTCCGGCGGGCGTACAGCTTGGAGTTTATGCCGTAATAAGTCACTGGTTATAGCCTAAAGTAGTAGGTCACTTCGTTGCCATTTATGCAAATAATGTTCTGCCGACCACGGTCAACTGGCCAAAATGCTTGTGTGGCGGTAATGGGTTAGTAACGAGTAGAACCGAAGGAGTAGTACAGTGGCTCAAAAAACTGTCCACATGTTTGCACTATTTTCACTATTTACATTATTGTGTATGAATGGACAGGTATATCCAGGACATGCCATTAGGGTATTTTGTAGTACTCCCTCAGGGCATGATTTCGAGTCCTTACCCGTGGGAATCCATTGTAATATGGTGGATCTATGAGCATTACAAAATGATGACTCATGCGGACAGTTTTTTGACCCAAGTATTTTACACAGATACTCAAGTGTTCTGGTATTTTGTGTGACCTCCCTTGGCTTTAATTACTGCCTCTATCCTTCTAGGCACACTTTCAATCAATTTCTGATAGTCCTCTGCTGTAATATTTCCCAACTCCACTGTGACTCTCTCCTATAACTCCCATACCCCTTTAGGAGGGTGGTCATAGGCTAAAAGCCTCTTCTTGAGTACTCCTGATAGATGTTCAATGATATTAATATTAGGGGATTGTGCTGGCCAGTCAAGGAGACAAATATTGTGCTCTTCAAACCATTCTCTGGCTCTCCTGGATGTATGCTTGGGATCATTATCCTGTTGAAAAATGATATCTTCTTCATCAATTTCTAATTCTGCCATGCTAGGCAGCAAGTGGTGGTTGAGAATGTCCACACACTACTCAGCATCCATCCTCCCCTCAACTTCTGCAAGCATTCCCACACCATTCCATCCCCATACAGCCCCATACCATTAGAGAACCTCCTCCAACATTGAGAGTTTCATTAATCTCCCTGTCTGTAGAAGGTCCCCCCCTTCTTTTTCCACACATATACCTTCCTATCTGACCCAATTATATTGATTTTAGTCTCATCTGACCATATACCCACTTCCAGTCCTCTACAGTCTAGTGTTGATGGGCTAGGTCAAACACTAGTCTTCTCTTCCTGTAAGTGATGGAAAGAAGAGGCTTTTCTTCTTTGTTACAGCCCTGAGATTGGCTTCCTTGAGGACATTTCTTACTGTTTGTAAAGAAACTGGAGTATTGATGATGGAATTGATATGATAAGTGACTTGGACAGTATTATTAGCCTTTGCTGTAGTGATATGTTGGATAGTGACCCTCCTATCAGTAGAGGTGAGTTTGGATGGACAACCTCCACTGGAGTTTTGCTTGTCTAGGTGACATTCTTTGATGAGCTTAGCTACAGTAGACTTGCATACACCAGTTATAGAGGCTATTTGATGAGTAGAGAGGCCAGCAGTAGACAAAGAAAGGATATTATCCCTTTGAGCAGAGGAGATGACTTTCACGGTGATTATGACTATGATATATGGGACACCCTTTATTATGTAATTAGAAATAGGTGTAATAATGTCATAATGACACCACTTCATAATTTATTTATTAGTGGCATGGCTTTATGGTGTCATAACTAATAATTTATAGAATTTAAATCTAGGGTCAAAAAACTGTCCGCATGAGTCATCATTTTGTAATGCTCATAGATCCACCATATTACCATAGGTTCTCACGGGTAAGGGCTCAAAATCACGCCCTGAAGGATTAATAAAAAATACTCTACTGGCATGTCTAGGGTATACCTGTCCATTCATATACAATAATGTAAATAGTAAAAGTAGTGCAAACATGCGGACAGTTTTTTGAGCCACTGTACTTCGGAGTCCAGGAGACGAAGTTCAACCCAAGGACCCAACATCATGCAGAAGAGTAATAGTAGTCACCATGTCTCCAATAACGAGTGCATTTGGGCACGATAGGCAGGTACAGCCTTGCGCAGGGTTTGGACTGCTAAGTTGATCATCGGAGCCAGCTTCAGGTTTTTCATCGAACCGCCAAAAGAAAGAGGAACGCTGACAGACTTCGACAATGGGCAAGTTGATTCTTGTATTCGAGGGCAGGCGTCCACCGAGGTCAAAAGCACTTGAAGTTACAAAGTAGGATCTAATTCAAAATGAGAGGTCATCAGATGTCCCCTCAACTTCCTCTCCGAGGTCATCAAATCCATCGTCAGACTCTTCCTCACCCAAAATTTCATCGCATTGGTCCTCTGACTCCTCATCAGCAAGGTCGACGTCCATTCCTTGTTCTTCTTGTTCTTCTTTGTGGCTATCGTTTCCGCCTTCATCGATGTCCATAGTCTCCGACACCTGTGGTTGTAAACCAAAACAATCTCTGATGATCCTCCGCAAAGTAACCGGGTGTCCCACACCCAGGTCAGTATAACATAAGAACATGTCACGATCGACAAAACTGTGACAGATTAGAATCATCTAGTTACGAGAAGATGCATTTCACTCACATCCCGACATAAAACATTTCCCAGTCATCTAGCTCCCATGAGGACGAGCTAGTGATTTTCCACGGCGAAGTGAGCTCTCACCACGGTTCGAAGTGAATGCAGGAATCAAATGAGTTCCTCTGATCACTTGTCTGGGATCAAGAAATCCGAAAGCATCGTAGTCCGACTCCTCCACAAATGCCACTTTAGGAAGGCGAGCGTGCTGTATGCCAGATCGATGTGATATTAATGGTGCAAGCCATCTGACGTGGAGGATTTCGAGGTGCTGTCTCTCAGTTTGCTCACCCCCAAGTTGGAGCCAGGTGTTCAAGTGATAGATACCCATCACCCGAGCATACCAGTATGGGTGGCTGGGAGTGCTTTCTCCTGAAAGCACCATCACATCCCCATGTGTTTTGGGGTTGATGGTGTCATATTCGCGCCGCATGTCGTATGTAGTATAGTGTACCTGCATCGTCCAGACCGAGTAGATTATATTGTCAGGAATGATGACGGTGTTGCGTTCCTCATCCGTGAATGTGTGGTCACAATGACTTACGTCCAGCTTCCTTGATCTATACAATATGTGGTCCTTCAGCCTCGGGATGAAGTTCTAAAAGCCGTCATAAGTGTCCAACAGAGCTGAACGTGTAACGATTTTTCACCTTTATAGCTGGATCACCGTCGTTTTCCTGAAGGAATGCAAACAACGAGATTGGATCGTTTTGACTGCTTGCGATAGAATGATGGCCTTTGGACAACGGTGGAGCAGGAGAGTCAGCCAGGAGATTCATTACTTGAGGAGATTCCGCTGCGTTCTGCGACTCGCCTTAACACACGGCGCCTGTGCTCGTGCTTCGCGAGCTGTGCTGGAGTATCCAGCTTGCTAGTTAGTGGATAGAACACTTTCAGGGCTCTGTGCGCCAGCTCTCCCTAGCCAATAACATAATTTCAGAAGCGTTCAAGTTCTTGAAGTTTAGGAAAGAGACAATACTTACAATCTGAGTGGTGAAAGAGTCTACAGTCCCAAAGAGCTTGATGGTTCGCACGTAATCACCCATTGCATGGAACTTGTAGGTGTTTAGGTTGAATATTTTCACCTTCGGTCTGTTAGATTCTGAAGACGTATTATTGGATCCAGCCTCGCATTGGGCGAGCCTCCGTTGGCGAGCTGCCTTCTCTCTTGGTAGTTCCACAGTCTTAAAGGTAGCACAAGTAAAGTCGCAGAACTTCCGCAACTGCCTCGAGAGCTTCTTGAATGTTTCGTCCAGGAGACTGAGGGTTGACTCTGAATGAGTTCTTAGCTTGGCAAGTGCATGCCATTGTGCGAATCTATAAAGAAGAGACTGAACAATCACATCATGTTGAGCAGGAAACAGTCCTTCAAACACAGGTATCGCGCACTAAATAAAGGGGGTCAGCATGTTACCCAGATAACAGTGAAATACATAGACAAAAACCTGCAACATGTCCTCGAAGTCCCGAGCGGCCAGTCTCTTCATCTCGGACGTGTTGTTTGCAAAAGTTCGGATTATACCACTACCGAAAGTTGGGACCTGACGAAATCTGTAGTGCAATAGAATTCGCAACTTAGTTTGGGTAGAAACACTACAAATTCCGCCTACCTCCAGTCTAAGATTGCGACTTGCCGGACTCCCCCTGGTAGTCCATAAAGGAGCCTGATGAGGTGAGTGAACATTGCCTTCCAGGTACCCAACTCGCACTCGTGCATAAAGTCTACAACGAGCATACGGAATGGGTCAAGGCCCAGTCCTCCCAGCTTCTCGGCAAATTTATTCTGCGGGTTACTCGTCTGAGCCGGTACGACAGAGCAGTAGACAGTTCACACTTACTAGAACAGGCACCCATGAGCCTTCCCCAAGCATATCTTCCACTTTCGTACTATCCACAGTATACCCTGACTGATAAATGTATTCTCGTGCCTTGACAATGTTGGTTTCGACGTAAATTCGAAGATTATTTATACGACTCTTCATGTCCTTAAGGAGGCCTAGAGAGCTAAACATGCATTTCAGCGTGAGGCAACGGGGACAAGGGCATGAGCCCATATCCTTGATAGCGGCAATTAAAACCCTGAGACTTATTGAATGATATACTCTACCTATCTTTAAAGACAGGATGCACTTTTCAGGATAGTCGGCAGAGTAAGTGAATATACGAGGAAAAATCCTGCGAAACACCCCATCGGCACACTTGAGTGCAATACCATGATGGTATGCATGAAGAAAGTCCTTATCTAGGAGGGTATCCCAACACCCCTGAAACAGCTCGCGCCGACAGTGGGTGTGAAGGGCAGCCATACCACTTTTCGATATCCGAGGCAAGCTGCTCAAGACATCTTTGACTTTATCAGGCAACTGATGCGGAAATATCAAAGTGACGTTTAGAACTACAGTAAGAGCACTCACCGAGGGCAGAAAACCCACCAGATGACATGCACCAGACTTTGGCGCAGAACGTGCATACTTAGTCAAATTTCCAAAGTACAAATAGAGGGGCCAGGCCTTCGCCGTTCCGAAATTTGCCAGATGCGTAGCATCCGAAAAAAACATGAGGCTGGCAATTACCCGTTCCAGTGAGCATCCGGGCTCCTTGGGAAGTTTCTGCAGCTCGTCCTGTGCATCCAGCCAAGAGTCGGAGGTATACAACTCATCGAATATCCGTTCTTGATGGTTGTCCAACGGATCTTTCCATAGACGCTTAAAAGGCGAAAGATGAAACACGTTCGCTTGGATATCCATGAAAGCTGACCGAATGACTTGGGTGAGGGGGCGAAAATGGAACCCTGGAACAGAAAAAGGTCTTGCTTCTTCCTCCTTTGATTTCATAGGGATTTCGATGGTGACACTGGCCTGGATCCAGTCATCTGGAAATTTGGTCTTGCTGTCCGAGTCGTCATCCATTTTTCGTAAACTCTTCCTGACTGAAAAATCCTCCAGATGCTTTCTGTCAAAATCCTCTGCCAGGATTACTTCCTTGACGAGACGGGCAACTTCAGTCTTGGATTTCTTATTGCTCCTGGAATTCATCCAAGACATGAGTCGATAAATGGTCATGTTAGGAAAAGGGTAGGGGGGTGGAAGGACGCTAGGTAAATCAGTCTCTTGCATGATTATCGGACACGTCGTCGAAAGTAGCGAGGATGGGACAAATTGTCTGGCTCGAAGGATGGGCGACGAGGGTACAATCGGCAAAGTCCAAAAGAATTGAAGGTAGTCTGAAACGTGTCTCGTAACATCAGCAGAACCCTCCGAATTCTAGATTGGGGTCCAGTGGGTGGGGCAACAACATTGTCTGAAAAACTGGCGTCCTCATCAGGAAGAGGAACATCCTCAAAAGGTCGAGGTATCCGCCCCAGATGGTGCGAATGTCCAAGTTCTTCGGAAGAGCAGAATAGGTGAGTATTAGTCAACATCATTGGGGAGCCCGAAGACTCAGATATACCCAAAGCATCAGGATGATCAAACTGCTCAGGCTGCTCTGACCGGGATTCAACTTCCTGAAAGTCGCCGTGACAGTGCTCCGAGTCAACTTGACCTGGCGCTGTGCCGCAGCCGGGAGACTGTGACATGCCCGAGCCAGCCCGATTCTTGTGCCTACTGGACATCATGATTTTGCTCGGAACGATCATGATGGGTTTTGAGTGGCAGCTCTCCACGTGAGGCTGAACAGGCGATATTTGCTAGAGGTCCGAGACATATGCGACAATTGGGTACCTGTTCATGAGACGAGTCATTTCCAACTCGAAGAAAGACTGCTCACCGAAGAACTAGCTGAGCCTGGTTTCACTGATGACCGCCGCAGAATCATTGGAGCTCTGGCTACCTGTCTCGCCCTCTCTTGTCTTTTCTGACTTGCTAGAACTTTGTAATTATGGTAGAATCGACATGATGCCCGATGCCTACTAAGCCCTCGAGCATCGGCAGTTCTCTGGTCCCAGGAGCAGCCTGGAGCGTTGCAGGATACCATGATCAGATGATAAATGAAGAGCAATAGAAGAAAAGGCCATAGAATTTTTCTGCACATTCGCCGATTCTCTTGCCACCATCCGAGTCAGACTGTCAGCCGCCGCAACTCTTGAAGTCGTGACGGTTCTCCACAAATTGAGGAAGTATTCAACAGAATGACTGTCACTTAGTACCTTGAGTCACTGGTAGTATCGGACAAAGCGTCTTCTTCAAGGTGAGGTTTAAGAGACCTAACGAGTCACCTCTGTTACATTGAAAGCAGTAGGTATAGATTTCGGCTTCAAAGTACAACTTACAAGGTGTACTACTGTAAATAATCATGATGTGCATCTTGTGTACATCGTCAAGAACTCGGAAACCATGACCGTGTCTTGGTCAATACAGTACTAGTAGCAAACAACTTGTACTAGTGAAGTCCATTTCTTCTTGTTCTTCTTGTTCTTCTTTCAAAGTGCTGCTGCTGATGCGAGGATGTTGTATATATTTGATGGGAACATTGGGACGCAGACATACATTTGGGCTGTACGTACTGCCATTTGGACCACGAGCGCGATCAGTATTGCAAGACAGTTTGCTATGATAATAATTGCCTCACCTCAGGCAACCGCGATCACACTCTTCATTCCTCTCAGCATGAAATCCAAGTAATCATTAAAGCGATCTTCAACACCATTTTCCGAGTCTGTATTAAGAGGGTCGTCCTCCAAGGAAACCCCCCTGCTCAGCACTAATATCCTCCAGGTGATCAAGCTGTTTGTCCGTTATACTGTGTACCGTGATATCATGGGTGTATGCAGCGATTGTGAAATCCGCGTCATCTTCGAGTTGCTGATGGGTGTTACGCACTCGGATAGTTCTTCTTGCTAAGTCCTACAAGGACGGTCGAGGTAGCAAGCGTATCAAGACCGAGATATAACCCCAGGTTCAGAGAGGAAGGTGAACGACGACGGTGGTCGAAGTTCGAAGGTAAAGACCTAAGTCCACAGACAAAGGGTTCAAGGGCTCAATGCAAAGTGCAAAGAGAATCGGCAGTGAGGATCCCTAACGCGAAGGGGTTCGTCTCAGAGGAACTGGAGTTCAAGGTCTAAAACCGAGTAGATTCAAGTTAGGGAAATACAAGCGTAATCGAAGGTTTATATATACTAGTAAGGCTGGTTTAGGGCCGGTCTATCAGGGTCAAGGGCAATCGTATGAGTCAGAGATAAGAGACGGAAATATAGTACACGAGGCAGGATAGAATCGGAGAAGTGGAACGTCATAGAATGAGATGGAATAAAGAAGAAGGAAGCATACGGCGATCAAAGAGAAGCAAGGGAATGTCCGCGGATCTAGAGGAAGAGAAGCATCAAGCTTCTGTGAACGGATGAGGTCCAGTGATGTTGTGACGAGGTGAAGATGTGACAATGTGATGAAAAAAAGGGTGGGGCGCGCACGTTGTTGTAACAACGGGTACGCTTGACCATCGCCGATTTGAAGAGATGAGCATCTGCCAGGCTATCAAGGTACTGCTCCACATTATCTCGGAGAACCGTTTGAAAAAGTATTGCATGTTTTTCGGTTGATTTGAGGTCCCAAACTGTTGCGAGAGCATGCAAGCGCTTACTTTCTGCATCAGCTTGCTTTGCGACGACAGCTGACTGCAGAGCCGCGTCTGACATACATTCCAGGCCTCTTCTAAGATATCTTTCCCCTGATATAATGCTTGTCAACATGACAGGATCTGTGGTATAAATGAGGTTAACAAACCTGCTGGACATCTACCAGGCTGATATCAGACTCATGGCGTTTCAGAACATTTTTCGTCATGAAACGGTGCTCTAGTGTGGTAGGAATATTCCTGCCTAGCTGATAGGGCTTGAATCTTGAGCTAGCACGCTTCGCATAACATGACATATGTTGTATTACGGGTGGAAGGTCCCCGAGCTGTGATACATCATATACAGAAGGGTTGGAATTGGGTCCCATTTTCCGGCCATCACGGTTGCGCTTGACACAATGAGTGCTGTCCTGCACGGACTGCTCAGGACAAGAGTCAGGTCTGAGGGGAGTAGTGGGATCAATAAGTGAGGAGGACATGATACGATGGGGGATGGCTTGCCACGGTGAGGATACGGACCTCGAGCCTACTACTAGTAGTAAGTAGGGTCCTCGCCTGGTTTCGAACCTTCAATATAGTGTGAGAGTCAAAGCGGACTTCTAAACGGCTCCCGTCGAGTTCCCAAAATGCGAGTTAATGGACTACTAAAGTTAGTAATTCATCGAATTGCCCTGGAAGTTCACGGACTGAAAAGGAAGCTTGCCAAGTCTTGGAATTGGATCCCATTCTCCGGAGTCGTGGTTACGCTTGACACAATGAGCGCTGTCTTGCACGAACTGGTCAGGACAAGAGTCAGGTCTGGGGGGAGTAGTGAGATTAATAAGTGAGGAGGACATGATATGACGGGGATGGCTTGGGCCAAGGTGAGGATACCTACTAGGCTAGTAGGGTCCTCGTTTCAATATAGTGTGAGAGTCAAAGCGGACTTCTAAACGGCTCATGGCAAGCTCATGGACTACTAAAGTCAGTAATTCATCGATTGCCCTGGAAGTTCACGGCAAAAGGAAGCTTGAGTCACAGCTACATCATGATCCCAGTTCGGTATCACTGCACCATACCTTCAACAAGTAGCTGTATTACTTATGGTATTCAACGAAAAGGTTAGGGAGACTAACTCACATTGACTTGCGTGACCGACTCCACGCGTCAGATGAAGCCTTTGGCATGATCATACTCGGGCAGCCCCGGGCGTAACTGTGTGATTAGAACTATAACTGGACATGTTACACTTATCTTTGCAAGGCTATATGTCCCATGACTGTGGAGAACGATCAGGGCCGCGGCAGGCTTATCACCGCCTTGCAACATTGCTAACACAGCAACATGGATTCAGGGCGAACTGCGGCGAGAAAACCAATGATCATTGACCAGTGCACTGTGACCGGCTGTAGAGATGCGAATCCGGCTAATTGCGATATGAGAGAAATAAAGTAAGAATGGGCTTGCATCATTTTACAAGGAAATCAAAAGAACGAACCAACAATCATTCTTTGTAGTCGTTACATTACTAGTAGTACGGTTATCCCTTACCGCATGTGAACGTAATGTCAATAAAATCATTGTGACCTTTTTCGTTTGGATACGGTATGTAAGAAAAAACGAACGAGCACAGGCTCATGAAAATCAATACGGACCGAGAATGAGAGGGTCACGAAAGGAGGTTGACAATATCAATGATCTACGAGCAGCGCATAGCTCATGAGTAGGCACTCGATGACGCTAGTAGTAGTTGATCCAATTGATATCTGGGCAGGTATTACCGATAATGTAGTTCCCATTGGCATTGGGATGGCACACGGTGAAGGGGCCGAGGACTGAGATCATCGTACAGTGTGTTGCATACAGTGAAACTGCAGTACCACAGCGAGACCGGAACATATTAGGCAAAATGATGTGATACTTCCAAAAACTCGTACTGCAGTGTTGGCATATGCAACACACTGTAAGCACACCGAAGCGCTGCGCCAGTGTTGGATCTCTTTGCTGTTAGTGGACAGCAGATGTGCTGAGAATCTGAAGGAGAAGAGGATGCTGATTTGAAGTGCAGCATGGGGAGGAATGTCATTTTGGTGTGGCTGTTGCTTGCAACATGATGGGCCACCTGTTGAGTATCAGTCGACCGGTGAGAACTTGCTTGCAATTATGTTGATTGCGGTGCTTTTACATGGTCATATATTGCTTTATGTTACATTATGGTGAAACACGAAACTATATATTATGATATAATGACCTTATAAGACAATCTCTGCGGCTCACCAGTTCTCTGATAAGTTTAGTAGACAGATTGAACGTCGGCTTGGGGTACGAAAATTTAGCGACGTGAGACTTCAGGAGTATCCAGGTTGACGTTCAGCTTGATACTTTACAGAAACGCATCAGCTAGGTACGGATATATTGATGGCTGATGACACGCACCGTTCTTGAAAGACTGAGAAAAAAGGGTATCAACCCAATATTATGATGCCTGTCGCCCTTAGACGCATAGCCGCGTGACCTGGTAAGGATTTTTGGGGCGAATGTGGTCACGAAATGCTGCGTTCTTGAGAAGGACGTGGATTATGAAAACAGCAAGTAGCAACGGCTGAGTGTCGCTCTTGAATGCTAAAAGATACGACATTCCAATGCCATTCAAGGTCGCGCGGAGGTCGAACGGCCCTTGTTCTTGACTAGCAACATCCCTGGCAGCGACACCTGCGGATAAAACAGCACCGGGGAAATGCCCTTGATGGCTTAAGCGAAGTTTTGATTCAAAAACAAAAGATAGTATCTATAGCATGATCGATGTTCAGGTTAGAAAGTAGAAGAGGAAGGGAGACGCAGTGTGACCTTGGAGTCCTTGAAATAAGCACTCTAGAGTGGCGCCATTGCCAAGCCACCAGCCAGTAAATCGAAGATAAATAATCGTTGAGCGAGTATTTGATGGGCGGCGAATTGTCCGCCAACTCCTTCCCTCAGTGTACCGCCGCCGTTGACCATGACAAACATTGCCTATATGGGAATGAGAAGAAATTATCACGTCTTGTGAGACTCCTACCTTCACTTGAACATGATAGTCGACCCGTTTTTTGTCGGAGAGACTTGCGAAGGTGTGGGTTTTCACCAAGTTCAGCGACTGGAGGTGCTTATATAAAAGCCTCCTTGTCAGGGCTCGAGATGCAACAGTGAACTCCGACTCGCCCGCTCGTAGTGTTAGGTGTCGGTTGACTAAAACAGTATCAATAAGATAGACGCTATCAAACGGTGAGGTGGAGAGGTGGGCTCACCGTCGAAGAAAACGATACAAAAGTTCGCTGATCAATTTTAAACTTCTTTTAAAATGTGTTCTAGCGAATATATCGCGTGAACGATTTGAAGTGACAGGCCTTCAACAGCACCATCGTCCGAGTCGTGTCAGAGAAAACCATCTGTACTAGGCAAAAGAGAATATTGGGGGAGGAATTGTGTAAAAACTGCAAACGATTTTCATATTAGCTACTAGTGCGGCGTACTGATATAAATGTATTACCTAACGGAAAGTTACCGCAGTGCTGGTTTACATAATAATATTAACCAAGTCCATTTACTGTATATGTAGAAACTACTTTTGCTTTACTCAACTCGCAACATTAATCTTATTCAATCGTCAATCTTCACGTGTTCGTCCTCAAGGCGAGAATCATCTTTTGAAGATGAGTAAACTTTACGCTCTTTGCTCGCTCCCCTCATCATAATGTTAGGGTGGCCTGATGGCGAGCAGCAACTTGGATCGCAGACCAGGGGTCACAGCAACCCTCTGTACATCGATAATCCCATGAACCCGCTATTCGGATTCGATCTTGCTGAACGTGATGAGACTTTTGATCAGTCCGAGTCATTTATGTTACAGCCGAGTCAGCCTGGTCTCGATCATCTGAGTCATGATGTCACCGCAGGTTCATTGGTGAGTCAATCATCATGCAGTCACGGTTTAACTTATCATGCTCTGTATTAGCAGGATGGCGGCCATCATGGGCCAGACACACTAGCGCATCCCAAACCGTGCTATGCCATTCCTTCAGCATTTTATACTGCCTGGCTGTCGCCCCAACCTCGACATCTTTCTTACATGCCGGCCACGCATGCAGAGAGCTCTTCCATGCACCAACTTCAAAGCCAGGCCTACCCTGAGCCCAGTTCGAGCCACCAGCCCATGATCGGGCCACCAACGTTAGATTTAGAATTCGACAATTCCGCATCATCGGGCCAGTTCAGCGTTACCATCCAATCTTCTTGTTTCGACGACGTCACTCAACATATGAAGATCGCCCACCGCCGTGGCAAAGCTAACAGGGGTTCGCCCAGTCCTCAAGAACGCTAAACGTGTCGGCATGGAGCGAGCTCAATTTTCCCGAAAAGTTGAAGCTGGCGCATCCTCCGCCACTGCCCAAGGCTCGTCCGGGATGTCTTCAGATGTGAAGATCGTCCCCGGATCTGGCATCAGAAAGTTGTTGGAAGGTCTTCGAGATGGAATGAGAACGGCCATGTTCAGGATGTCAATTTTACCCGCCATTGGTTCACTTTCTAATATAGTAGATGCTACGTGGAAAGATGTCGCCAACAATCAATTCAGCGGTGAGTATTTTCCGAAGTTCCGGTCAGGTATGGACTGATTGGGAATAGGAACTGACCGGACCTGGGCTCAAGAGATGCTGAATGACAAGAAGTACGTCGACGAAAAGATGGGGACCGTATTTGATGAAGTATCCCAGGAGATGACGGAGGCAGCAAGATTCTTTACCTATCACTACTGCGGAATCGACTTTGACGACATGGCCATAGTAGTCGACAAGTTGGCCATCAACCAGCATGCCAAACGAATTCGAGGTCAAATGACAGATGACGTATTTCTCTATGGTCAACTATCTGTGAGTCCAGCAGTTCGGCCCAGATATCTCGCTGATAGTATGTCCCGTGAGGTTGACAGAGTTAACCTCAGCACTATCGCGTTCACGAGCGAAACCATCATCCGGATGACCCGATACTTATTATGCGACGGCCCACACCAATACCACAAGTATATTTCACAAGGCAATTTTGGACCATTACTCATAATGACCGCTACGGTCTGCCGGTGGGCGCTGCAAGAACATGGGACAGGCTTCTACGTTAAAAGCCAGTTTTTGCCGGATGAAAATACACAATGTTACGCCCACTATCATGCTATCTTCGAAGGTCTGGATCCCAAAGTCGTCGCTGCTCTTGTCATACAGATAACTAGTAATTCCGCATTGACTGGCTAGCTTCGCTTGCGTCCTTAGACTCTTGAATGATCATGACTCGGATCCATCACTTGTGAGCCTCCAACTTTTACATACCGTGAGATCCAGCCCTTCCAATACATTGTACTTGTGTCTCGTCATACGTAGGAAATTCATTCTGAGTCCTAGGCCACCTTTCAACGAGTCACCGTTTCTAATTGTTCGTGTCGTTCCGTTCAAGTTGTGCCTCAGTGGTACAGTGGCTCAAAAAACTGTCCGCATGTTTGTACTATTTTCACTATTTGCATTATTGTATATGAATGCAACAGGTAAACCCAGGACATGTCAGTGGGGTATTTTGTAGGGCTCCTTCAGGGCGTAATTTATAGCCCTTACCCGTGGGAATCCATGGTAATGTGATGGCGCTATAGGCTTTACAAAATAATGACTCATGCGGACAGTTTTTTGACCCTAGATTTAAATCATATAAATTATTAGTTATGACACCATAAAGTCATGCCACTATTAAATAAATTATGAAGTGGTGTCATTATGACATTATTACACCTATATATAGGTATATAATCAAGGGTGTCCCATATATCATAGTCATAATCACCATGAAAGCTATCTCCTCTGCTCAAAGGGATAATATCCTTGCTCTGTCTACTGCCTGGCTTCTCTATTCGTCAAATAGCCTCTAAAACTGGTGTATGCAAGTCTACTATAGCTAAGCTCATCAAAGAATATCATCCAGACAAGGAAAACTCCAGTGGAGGTCGTCCATCCAAACTCACCTCTACTGATAGGAGGGTCATTATCCAACATATCACCACAGGAAAGGCTGATAATGCTGTCCAAGTCACCCATCATATCAATTCCATCATCACTACTCCAGTTTCTTCACAAACAGTGAGGAATGTCCTCAAGGAAGCCAATCTTAGGGCTGTAACAAAGAAGAAGAAACCTCTTCTTTCCATCACTCACAGGAAGAGAAGACTAGCCTTTGCCCTAGCCCATCAAAACTGGACTGTAGAGGACTGGAAGCGGGTCGTATGGTCAGATGAGACTAAAATCAATATAATTGGGTCAGATGGGAAGGTATATGTGTGGAAAAAGAAGGGGGGCCCTCTTACAGATAGAGAGATTAATGGAACTCTCAAGTTTGGAGGAGGTTCTCTAATGGTATGGGGCTGTATGGGGTGGAATGGTGTGGGAATGCTTGCAGAAGTTGAGGGGAGGATGGATGCTGAGCAGTATGTGGACATCCTCAATCACCACTTGCTGCCTAGCATGGCAGAATCAGGAATTGATGAAGAAGACATCATTTTCCAACAGGATAATGATCCCAAGCATACATCCAGGAGAGCCAGAGAATGGTTTGAAGAGCACAATATTCATCTCCTTGACTGGCCAGCACAATCCCCTGATGTTAATGTCATTGAACATCTATGAGGAGTACTCAAGAAGAGGCTTTTAGCCTATGAACACCCTCCTAGAGGGGTATGGGAGTTATGGGAGAGAGTCACAGTGGAGTGGGGAAAGATTACAGCAGAGGACTGTCAGAAGTTGATTGAAAGTATGCCTAGAAGGATTGAGGCAGTAATTAAAGCCAAGGGAGGTCACACAAAATACTAGAACATTTGATTATCTGTGTAAAATACTTGGGTCAAAAAACTGTCCGCATGAGTCATCATTTTGTAAAGCCTATAGCGCCATCACATTTCCATGGATTCCCACGGGTAAGGGCTATAAATTATGCCCTGAAGGAGCCCTACAAAATACCCCACTGACATGTCCTAGGTTTACCTGTCAATTCATATACAATAATGCAAATAGTGAAAATAGTACAAACATGCGGACAGTTTTTTGAGCCACTGTATGTCCGGCCCGGTTCTCTTGTTTGTTGATTTTTTTAGGTCACCGTAATGGTGTTAGGCGGAAGCCTTCCAATCAGGGACATGAGGCCCGAGAAGCCTATCCTGAAACCATCCCTCCGAGGGCGCAAAAAAGTCCGGCTCGCACTTCCCAAATTGCCACTATGGAGTATTTCTAAACATGGAAATCAAGCTATCGACAACGCCATGGCCGGACTAAATCATTTTAGGCAATCATGCGAGACTCTCATTCAGTAAGTTTGCAAATTCAATATCTGCAATCGTGACCAGCCCGACTAGCGGAATATAAAGATCGGGTGGGCAATGTAAGTCTACGTTTGCAGAACATTCAAGTGCACTATGTCTCCCGCCGGTCGTACTCGTCGCGGTGGCAGTCAGAATATTCTTTTGCAGAACACCGCTGCCGACTCGAATTCTATTCCGTCTACTCGCTGGCGCTCTGCTCGCCAGCGCTCTCGTCTTCAAACTACTTCATATCTCCTCGGTGCACGTCAAGAACTTCCCAATGTTGATGAGGAAGAGATCAATTGTATTCGTGCTGTTCAGTCATGGTATTCACGAGCCGAGTCAGAGCCATCATTGGAAGGACAACTCACAGACCAGGAAAAAGTTCCTGCATGCGCTGACCATTGCCGCACTCTCGAGAAAGGTAAATCTTACGATCGTTCTCAGGTGAATTATTTGAGATGCTCACGTCCAACATATTAGTTGAATTCAGGATTCCTTTGAACACCGCGGATAGGAACAAATCTACAACATACGTGGATCATTTTTACACCGAATCGGACCTGAGTCCCACGGATATGTTCAACTCGATGAGGGCGGTGATGGGTCTTCCAAAGACCTACGAGTACTTGGGGTGGCGCCTGTCTACAGCCCGCAGGATGGACCCGCCTCATCGACTTTTGACGGCTCAGGATCTCAACAGAGCCTTCAAAGCCGCAAGGGCGGAGCAATTGTTTGGACGGAAACAGAAGATAATTGCAATTGAAATTGTAAACACCGTACGTGCTTTGCTAATTGTAAGTTCCCTGCATGATATGACAGTACCTTGCCGCGGCAGATGCCTGTGTTGAAAGAGAAGCCAACCAACTTGCCCACCGAGCTTATATCACCCTTTAATGGTGCACTTTCCGAACAAAAAGGCGACGGCCCTCTTATGACTTCTCAACCACTCAAGAGGATGTTTGCACTGTATATGGAGAGTGACGAAGAAACTGATGATGAGGAACCGCCGCAGGGCATCAATGATGTCCTTACGAGCATCCATTCTCATTATCCTGCGATGAACTTCCCGCAATATTCGGAAATCCTGAAGGAGCATGGCATATTTTACCTGCCCACCGCAACACATTTTAGTGGCAAGTTTTACATGGAAAAGGTTGGAATGTCAGAAGGCGCAGCATTTACGTTTCACACTGGTGTCTGTAATGCTCACATGAAGTATGCACGTGCGAAGGCGACTCGCCGAAGAAAGGCCAAGTCAGAGAAAAGGAAGGCACAATCTGACGGCAAGGATAAGGAAAATCTTCAAGCTCTCGAGCAAGGTCCGTCATTTTCTTCCTTGTGTATTCACTCGCTGATTCTGCATTTACTACTATAGTCCCCGACTCTATGAAACAGTGATAGCTAGCGAGTGCGTCACTGTCTCTGTCACATTTCTGGAAGGACCACGATAGCACCCGACCCGGTGCCTCTCTTGCACGCACTCTCAACCCTTCTTCAAGTTGATAGCATAATATACATAGCCACTTCTAGATTTTCCACACCTTTAATACCTACTTTTGATTCTGGGCCCTTACTAGATTGTCACAATGAAACTCGAAAGAGTTCTTCCGCAAAGTCTGCCCAAATCTGACAGTCATTCGAAAGCTGGAAGTCGTGGTCTCCTGGGTCGTCTGATCATAGTTGGACCATACGTCGAGGGCGTCGACACAGCCTTTCCTCTCGTCCGTAAGCCGCAGTAGAAGCAGAAATTCAAGCCGCAGTCAGGATGACCGGCCCAGACCGAAGCACCGTCTACCGCCCGCCACCTCTATCAATGACATATCGCTGTCCATCATATCACAAACCACTCTCCAACAACAACGTGGCGGTGTCCCCCCGCCTTCAAGGGACTCTGAATTGCGGCCCAATGGAAAGGCGAAAACAAATGGAAAACAGGCTAATGTGAGTATACTCAATGCGACCCCAGATAGACGCTGATGATTTCGCAGCGACGTCGACACTTCTTGCCGGAAAATGAACATTATGCCGCCGAGCAAATGCCTCCTCCAGCTAAAGTCCCACGATCGTCTACGAAACATCCCTTTGGCGATTCACCCACCAGCCAACCTCTGTCATTTGCATCTGGCCGGTGTGGGGAACGTACCCACTGTAGGCCTGTATCCTGTGAATATCGAGGACTCTACAGGTGACTATCCATATATCCTGCCCTTCATATGACACCCATCCGTCTTATCCATGTCACCCGTTCAACACCCGTCTCACCCGTGCGTTCCACCCGTTCCATGCGTTCCGTGCGTTCCGTGTGTTCCGTGCGTTCCGTGCGTTCCATGTGTTCCGTGCGTTCCATGCATTCCGTGCGTTCCATGCGTTCCATGCGTTCCATGCGTTCCATGCGTTCCATGCGTTCCATGCGTTCCATGCGTTCCATGCGTTCCATGCGCATCATCCATCTCTTCCTGCACCCATCCGCATCATCCATACCTTCCCACACATGTCCGCATGTCCACACTTCCGCTCGCCCGATCCATCTGTCCATGTCCGTTCATCCTCATTGGTAAGTTTTCCGATCACCTGTCACTATTTTCTTAAAGATCCCGTCGTATTACGTACCCTTTTTGCTACTCGGACCCGGATGCATGTAGAGCACCCTAAAATGCGGTACCTGTCCGCCAGGGCGCTCCAGATCGCTCTCCCTACATATAGACATGAAAAACATGTAGAATAGGATCGATCCAGACCCACACTTTATTTCCCACTTTGTTTTCCTCTTAGAAGGATTTGCTATTCCGCTATTTTGCCAATGAACACTCCTTGACTCGCTCTGTAACGTCCACATCGCCCGTATTGTCCGCACCGTCCGCATCATCCGCATCATCCGCATCATCCCGCGCCCATCTGCATCGTCCGTGTCTTCCCGCGCCCGTCCGCACCATCCGCATCTTCCCGCGCTCATCCGCACTTTCTCGCATCTACAATTCCTTCATCCTATCTACGATAGGATTGACTTGGGTCGTTAGACAGAGTCTAGTTTGTGTGTCTCCTCGCATTTATCGAGGATCGCTGCCCAGTAGCAATCCCCTTGGGACGAGTTCCAAACCTCACACCATAGGATCATATTGACTACCCTTAGCATCTATATTTTCCTCACCCACACCGGGCTGATTTCGACTCTCCTAGAATTCAAAAGACCTCGAAGGCATGATTTGGGCCCATTGGCCCGGAGCCCAGTTCGACAGTCAAATTGTTTTTTCCCACGTGACGAAGATGATGAAGAATCTGGTCCCGCCCCTCAACATAAGTCCCCCGTGTCCCCCCCAGATTCAGTCAGAGGTGCCTGCAAAGTGTACTCACGATGAAGGCACGACCGATAGAGATGAGGATTTCCGTGGAAGTGGCCTGTCGAGGCCATTGCCGTTCCAACATGTCCCTGGTCCGCACGAGACTGTCCCAAAGACGCAAGTTGGTGATCCGACCGTGGTATCACGCTATTGAAAGCGAGCACCACTAATTGTAGGAGGTGTGGATTGATGCGCCCAGAAGTGAGTGCGCCTACTCGACGTGGTCCAGGAAGCTGACTATACTTCACAAGATGGCCCATCATTGTCCTGTAAATGCTTGAACATTCTGTCCGCGGGATATTACTCGCCCGCTGGTTGATTAATATACAGTGTGAGTGTGCCTTCTACTTTGGCCCACTCCTCATTCTTAGCCCCCTGCAGGGATAAACCAATGAGTCGGCCTACACAATGAGAGGCTTTTTATGTATGTTCTGCATCTTTTGTTCAACTGCCAGCTCATGTGTTTTCATTAGGGCTTACCTACTATTAGCTACCTTCTGCTTGACCATTCTTGACTATTCTGTAGCGCTAGAGGCGACCTATAGTGTGCGTCGTCCCAACAATATCATGCAGTCGACTCTCATCACATATAACTGAATAATTGGCCTTATACGATGCCACAGTTGGCTTATATCCTCACCTACACGCTTTCCGTTGTTCTTTGCATTGTGGTGTTCGTCATGCTCTGCTGGCATCTGTGGGGTGTTTCTCGTGGAGACTACCGTCGAGGCATTGAAGATCATGAAGTCTACAAGTGCATTGCGAAGGACAGAGGCGATGTATGTGGTTCTATCCAGCACGATGCTGATACACTGCAGAATTTTGTAAATTTTTACGACCTTGGGTAAGTGGGATGTTACACTGGCATGCATGAACGTAATACTTTTTCTTTAGAAAGAGCACTAATTTGCGTCTTTTCTTCAACATCGGTCCGAATGGATGGTAAATCGTGACCTGTTATTGTTTTATCCGTCTAACATCCTATTCACAGCCCGTCGTATACTCTCGTTTTACCCCTGCGCATAATGCCCTACACCGATGGCCCTTCGTGGGCAGCAAAATTTGACCTTGACGATGATTTGGAGTATAATGACTTGAAATTAGGTACGGATACTATCAGACCACCTATCTTACACATAAGCTTCTTCCTGACGGTCACGACGGTCATTAGATCACTGTATAACCATTCTTGAAGTACCTCAGAATCCACCATTCAACACAATTGTAGGCTAGTCTTTCGATTCTTCGACAAGCAACCTTGACACTCTGAGGTCATCGCAAATATCTCTGCAGAGTATGCGATAGTTTATCGTTTGCGTCTGAAGAGCAAAAAGATTTCGAATTCAGAGGCTAGAGAGAAGTAAGCCACCGACTGACTATTCGCACTGATAATCTTTTATACGTCGGATTCAACTACTTTCCAGATGCCCAAGAAGTTGTTATTATGTGCCCACATCCTGTTCACCAAAGCCTCATTACTCATCTCTCCCGTATGGCCGTGCTCTCATGCCTTATGTATACGACATCATCAAACATCATGCGAGGAATCAACAGACGTCAGCATCAGCACCAATAGTCACATTCATTCCATGTACGTTACTACTACCACCGATCTCCAAGTCGCTGTCTCCGGTTACGGACACGACTAAGTCACGGTGCCCTTGATGACGTGGGTCGGAGAGTGCGGCTTCAGTTCGGATGACCCCATCGTGTCATAGACCTTAGCTGACATTTGGTAGACTCTTCACCCTATTGTTCAGATGGATGATGTCGACCGTGAGCTCATTGAGGGCGCTGCAAGACTAAAGGCATCCACAATATCTGTAACGGAGGACATCGGAGCAGAGCAGAACAAGTTGCAGCTTGCGCGTCAATCCAGACAAGAACTCAAGTTGAACAGGGCCGCTTCGTCGAACCAGGTTTATCCATATTACTGCCTACTTCCCTCGTACTGACTAGTTCTATTATAAGTACATCAAATGTGCTACGCTTGTGCAGATTTGATTATTATTTCAGTAACTTGTGTTCCTTCGGACGTATAACTCAGGTAAGCTATCCCTATTCTCTTCAGTTCTGCCGCTGTCCCGATGGAATGTGGTCAGTGGCTGGTAGTACTGCGCTTCCTATGCGTGAGCTGAAGTGGTTCAATGAGTGTCATATTCTGTAATGGTAGTGTCCATGGCATAATTGGTGAATATTGTACAGTGTTAGTTGGGTACTCCGATGCGTCCACCTTCCATCGATTGACATACAACGCTGTCCATGCGTCCAATGCACATATTCCCATAAAGATGTTCATAGCAATCATGATGTGCTTAATGTCCTTCCCCATC
Organism: Suillus ampliporus; assembly: GCA_016584345.1. NCBI lineage: Eukaryota > Fungi > Basidiomycota > Agaricomycetes > Boletales > Suillaceae > Suillus > Suillus ampliporus. The sequence goes on along the minus strand of JABCPV010000069.1, from coordinate 140,957 downwards.
GACTATACCTTGATACGCAGAACTTTCTTGAAAGTGTCCCATTTGGTCGGGTGCGAGAACACCACATGCCATCTAAGAATTGTGAGTCACAACGGCACGATATCCGCAGTTAAGATCTTACCTGACAATCAAATCACCGCGTCCAACTGTCTTTCGACCTTCCCGAATCGGCATGCCCGCAAGTTTAACTAGTATTTGTCCTTCAGTAGACTTGTCATAGATTGGATAAGGAAGTGCGAAGATAATCTCTTCCCCATCCATGCCATCCGACAAATATCACCTCCTTGTTCGGCGAGCCTTTCCACCCATGGCACACATTAGTATGTCCATGAACAGATCATCTTTCGCCCTCGTGAAACGGTCATTGGGCAGCTCTTCAACCAGGAAGATTACATCCTGAAGAGTTCCATCCTTGCGCTGGTGACCTGTGCGAGGACAGACAATCCTGGTTCCACTCCGAATACCCGGAGGTACTTCGATATAGATCTCGACTTGCTCCGTCACGGTCTTAGTACGGGACAGTAATTCCCGTGTGACGAGATGGCCCCCCAGCCTATGCATGTCCCGCCTTCATCTGTTCGTGACTCACTGAAAGCTTCACTTGTACCCAAACCGGTACTAGGCGGTGGTGATGTTTCCATCAGTCCTATCCAGCAGTCGCATACAGTCACAGCCGGAAGCGGAGGGTACACCACGACCTTCTTCACCTGTCCAGAACGACTTGCAAGGACCTCTATGCAATTGTCTCCCAAGTTGGCGAGGGCACATTTGGCAAGGTGTATAAGGCTCGGAATGTCATCACCAATGTCCACGTGTGCGGCACTCAAGCAAATTCGCATGGAAGCAGAAAAGGATGGCTTCCCAGTTCAAAATGCGGGAGATCAAGCTACTGCAGTCCTTGCGACATCAGAACGTCGTCCGCCTTTATGAGATGATGGTATCAAACGGTAACTACTTTGGAAACTATTGCCCACCCAGCGTCCTGATGACTTCTTCGAGGATCTGTGTACATGGTGTTCGAGTACATGGACCGTGACCTTACAGGGGTTTTGTCTCAGACGCAGTTCTCGTTTTGGAGGCCAATCTGAAGTCCCTGTGCAGCCAAATGCTTGCTGGGCTGGCATATCTGCATCACAAGGGCGTCATCCACCGTGACTCGGATATCAAGGGTTCCAACATTCTTATCAATCACCGAGGGGAGCTGAAACTTGCCGACTTTGGTCTGGCGCGCTTTTACCAGAAGCGCCGGCGAAGTAATTATACCAATCGTGTCATCACTCTATGGTATCGACCGCCAGAGTTACTCTTCGGTGCTACGGTATATGGACCTGAAGTGGACATGTGGAGTGCAGGGTATGCCTCGCTTGTGCCTTTTTGCACTGCCTCTTACTGACAGCGGCGTCTAGCTGCACCATGCTAGAGCTTTTCACCAAGAAGCCAGTCTTCCAGGGGAATGATGAGATCCATCAGTTGGACGTGATCTACCGTATTCTTGGGACTCCTTCTACTGAGCGGTGGTCAGGGCTCACCGCACTGCCATGGTACGAGCTGGTGAAGCCAAAGGATGTGATTCATGGTCATTTCCGCGACCTGTTTTCTCGGTGCGTTTGTAGAGCTACACTGCTGTGGCATTCGAAGAGCTCACTTTGCTCTCAGATGGTTGTCACCCGCAGCCCTCGACCTGGCCGAGTGACTTCTTGCTTACGATCCGACACAGAGAGTCACTGCTATCGAGGCTCTTGAAGCTCCCGGTACTTCAAGGAAGAGCAGCCTCCACCTGAGTTGCCTGTTGAGTATGTTGTCTTTCTTGTTTGCACCTTTCGAGATGTTTAATGCACCTTTCTTTCGAACAGCTTATCCACTCTGAAAGGTGAATGGCATGAATTGGAGACCAAACGGGAGCGAGCGAAGAAGCGTCGTAAACTGGAAAATGGGCTCGTGTAGCATGTCTCATCGGTAGGGTTGATTATAATGTATTGGACATTGTATGCATGGCACCAACTACACCGTTTCATGCTGTAGCCGCCAATATTCGGCGCCAGAATATATACTATGTTGCAGATACCAACTAACATCATTTACCAAGTCAACCGCGTGGACTTCAGGCGGGCCCGCAAGCCCACACTCAGAGACGCACGCATGACAGAGCAGGTGGAACGCAAACAGCGTATTGACCGCGAGAGGCGTGCAAGACACAAGCACGTTGAGCAGCTCGGCATCATCTGTCAGTATGGCCGGGATATCATCGTACTTTCAACGCTTTTTCGTCATATCCGGGTGTGTCACATAGTACTACTCTTCGTATTTTCGTTCAATGTTGGCACCAGGTTGCCGCCGTTGTATCAGATATGGTATCATACTTTACTTGAGTAGTAGACGGATGCACGGTCTGCGCCTTGCTTCAGGACTCATAGAAGCAATAAGTGCATGATATTGGATAACATTGTAATCGAAGCAATATCTGAACCCCACTGTAAACCCAGTATAAATGAGGGAACATGAGGTTTCTCAACGAGTGGGACCTAATAACACTATCATATATTGCCGGTTGTGATGGTGCAGAGTCGTGATCTTGTCGAGGACCCTCATATGAATCTAGATTCGATGACAAGTGCTAATCGCGCTTTCCACGATAAAGTCTTGCAGTTCAACACATAAATAAGGGAATATGATATTATTCGACAAGTGTGAGCTGATTACACTATTATACACTACCGGCCGCGATGGTGCAATGTCGCGACCTTGTCGCGAACTCCTCATGGTAATCTAGATTCTTAGACATCCATGGCTATGTGCCGATAACTCAAATTTTCACAGTATACATAGCTATATCTAGCAGGAGCAGAATTATGTCCTCCTGTAGTTCCCACGGCTACCATGTCAAGGACTCATCAGTTCTCTGATGACTTCAACGGATGACAAGCCACTGTCCATAGTAAGGAACCCAGGTTCCTGTCATTATCTTGCCTTGACGTCAGTACTCTCGCCTTCGACTGACTGCCCTGCATCGCTCACATGTCCATCACAGGTTGATGTTACAAAGCCTCCTGCACCAACAGGTTCGCAACATGAGCGGAATAGCTGTGATTATTCCGATTCCGACCACAGTAAACCTTCAAGTGTCAACGTGGCTTCTAGCGCCCATTCATTGTGCATTTCAGGGCTCATCACTTGATTTTTCACTCCTGGGTGTCTCCCCCTGAACCCTCTGGGCCCGCCACTGAAGCAAAACAAAATCAACCATTAAAAGTGGCATTTTTGCGATAACCTTTAGAGCCTATGATCGGAGTTGGTCTTCCCTAGACAACCAATCGAAGGAAGGAACATTAAGGATCACAGCAAGCCATGGGGTGAGATCTTGAGAGACTGACGTTGGTCTCACGCTTGAGTTACTTAAATTGCAGCAAGTAATTCGACAGTGAAATCTTCAAAGAGCCGCCGCCCTCGATGCCATACCTTTACCCGTGAGCACCCCATCGAATGTTAAATGCTGCATAGGGAACAAAACACGGTGTATTAAACTGCTCATTGGAATGGGTTCCTTTGTGGGCCGTTACTGACAGGAAACACGACTTATTGCTTGGATGATCCAACTGCGTTAGCACTGACAGGTTCAGACTTCAGCAAGGGAAATCACCTTAGCCCATAGTAAGATCGCTCTTGCTTTGCAATACATTCTTTTCAGATCATCTTATAGGATGTTCAGTTGGTCATATCTCTGAAAGGTGCTCGTAGTTCTATTTCTGCCCCTGCCCTTGCAAACGACTGGGCATATCCTGCAGTCCTCCAGTCGGCCATAGCTCGGGTTATGGTACGAGAAGTCAGTACCTTACTCGAATACCGCATCCTCCCACTAAAATGTCACACTACAGAACACTTCTCACCTCCGAGGTTCAAGAAATATTCGTGCATGTGCCTAACTCTGTCGTCAATCAGCACGTCCCAGACACGTATGCACGGGCCACTGGTTACCGTAAAGCTACTGCCCCCGCTGAAGAGTCCAATCTCATGAAAAAGTGCTGCGCGGCTAGGTCCGGAGAACGACTGTGCTATTTGTTACTAGTTTATGCATAGTGCAGATGGAGACACCCTCACTTGGTGTGAGACTTGCGCGAATGTCGTTCACAAGGAGTGCTTCACAGTGTATGCTTCGTTTCCTTGCTTCCATTTACAAACATGATACTGATGTGTTGATGCAGGGGCTAAGTCATATGAACACAATATCACGTGTGTTTTCTGTCGCTCCTCATGTTAGCACAGGTGGGCAGGCTTCTGAGAAGGGCAAAGCGACGATGTCGGAGGGGTATATCAATATCTTGGCACCGTTGCGGGCTTGAATCAACAGCGCGATACCAGCTCCTGTGCGACTATTTCCACTATCCTTCCGATCTATTCGAACCTTTGCCTCGCAGTTCCTTTCGACCCTTTCCCCGTGAATCATGAGCGCTTATCTCATCCGATCTATTCTCACTGATCATCGCTTACTGTGGATTATCATAATGCCAGGCATGATTATCAAGACTACGAACACCTATTTTAGGCCGAGGACCGAGTTTTATCCTTCATACTATCCGTGATCTGGGTGCCCGAATCTATCATCTCGTACATATCTTTTGCTATCTGCGTCTCTTCCATTCACGGACTACAGTACAATTTCTCTTGCAAACTTGATTACTTCATCTATGATCAAGCCTTCGATTTGCCGCTTTAATCGTTAGTGTACATCTCAGGAGTCAGCGCTATCATGGCTGCCTCGAGGCGTGTTCTTTGGTTATCGTGTCTTCTGATCCACGCTTCCGTGCCGTTTTCGAGGTACAACTTTTGTGCGTCCTTACATACACCTGGACATGTGCTCTTTCAAATCGGATACATCTAGGCGCCGAGTATGCAGCACCTTGGCCAGGTACCCTCTGAATCCACCGAGATCATGATGAGGATATTGGAAGTTCTCAGGGGGCGTTTTTTCCACAACAGATATCGAGCAGACCCAACCTCAGCAGCTCCAGCCAGCTAATTCACTGACAAACTAACACAGCAAGATTGGGATTTATCCCTTCTAGCATTGCCTGTTCGCAAGGCACAACTCACCTGCGCTTCAGCATCCGCAAGACCACAGTCTCATTCATGCGACTTCCGTGCCAGGACCCTGGAGCGCTCCCGAACACTCTTGACGCAGACGGACTGCGCTTCCTGCAGCTGCTCTACTGATGGGCCCACGCTGAATCTCTGATGCGGAGCAGGACGAGATGAACATTCGCCTCGATGCGCTGAAACTGCATTGGTATGTCCAAGGGCCAGGTCACGGTGATGCTTCGAAGCAGCCTGAGGAGCGCGGTGGGGACATATCGCCCTGTGGGGGCGCGTCTTGTGAATCCTGCGAATGTGAGTGACCCTTGGAGTTGAAATCTGCCATTCGACATTCGTCGAGTGAGATGTTTGCTGCGCGTGTTTCTGATTATCAAGACGGGAAAGTAGAGATCCCAGATCTCTAGAAAATAAGAACTAGTTACCCTAGTAGAAGACGCGTGTAATATGGTGTCTCAAATAGTCCGATAGACAGACTCTTGGTCGGCGCCATGAAAAGAAAGGCTAATTCCCGAATATATATCGCTTCCTAGAGACTTGCCCAGTTGCTTGTGCAGTGTAACTGCCAAGAGTTCATTACTGCCATAATGTATATGACTCGAAACGTGCTTCGAAACATCTTCAGCTTCAAGCTTCAAGTCGGTCTGGACAACTGTCTTCACCAACGTTCTGTTGCAATTACAGGTTCAACGTTGCAAGTTGAGCCCCACGCCAAGTTACTGGATAACGCCAAGTCCGCTTTGTATGTCGGCCCAATATGTACTTATCAATATACCTCGATCCGAGTCGATCGCAATCATTGGCCCGGGAACTGCGTACTTCCGACCAACTTCCGACACTTGCATTCGCATCATGAGAATATGATTCCCATCTTATGGAAGCTGAGCGCTCTTTGCAGATACCTGCATGGTCCGACTATTAAAGTCATGCTGTCTCAATCCCACAGCTTCTCATCATCCTGGTAGTTTCTCTCGAATCATGCTAAATCTCACTTGGGTCCGGCGGGTTCTGCTTCGAACTGACACGCAGAAAGAGCAACCGCCGTTCCTTGAACGAGAGCTTGGGGTGTGGCGCATACTAATCGCCGCTGATATATCATCGCCATTTAGGCTCCCCAATCTTCAGTGGGGTCTTGTATCGACACATCTCCCCCTCTTGACCCGCGCATGCAAGGATGTTTACTCTATCAACCCCAGATTTTTCTGGCTAATGATACTTTTACACCTCTGGTATGCAATTGAGCCACCACTGTCGCTCTACTTCTCAAATCACCTTCTACTTCTTGTGGGTGAACTCTTTTTGACTTGCGTTTCCCATGTATATTAATTGTTGAAGATTCAACGCTCTGTTTTGCAAGGCAAGGTTCACACAAGTCTGGACACAGATCTATGTATAGCGATCATCACGCGAGCTTTATGCTCTGCGTTCACCGGATTCGTAGGCTGGTCTTCGTAAGATTGCATCGGATTTGGTCGAGCTACATTGATCATAGGTATCATTAGGGATAGCGTGAAGGATCAATATCGCGTGCTCGTCGAGTACGAACTCCAAGAGCGGTTACTTCAAGGTATGCCCACGTTATCTGCGTCCCGACACCACTAAAGTTCATTGTTAGCAAATTTTGCGCGTGATCTGGCAACATCTGAAGGTTGGTGGAGGCCAGATTATTTGCAGAACGATGAGCTTAATTCAGATAAAAGATAACGAAGCACGTCTTACAGCCGACTCTAGCGATGTGTTCACCTGCCTTGAGCGATTTCTTGAGTTTGGACAAGAGATTATTTCGTTTTTGCTCCAATTGCGGCTATTACTACATCTGCTAGGCTCCCAATTTGCGAGTGCTGGACCTGTCTCGATAATATTGTGTTTTTTGCCCCTATTATCACAGAGCGCAATGAACAACGACATCTGGGGCAAAGGTTTGTTCTCATGTTCATATTATGTAGACTAACCTGACATCAGTAGCTTACGTGACGCAGGCAGTCAACGGCGACTACTTGCGCAAAGAGGCTTTGACCTTGCTTGCGGACAGCACATACAAAGCTGAGGTGATGGGAGGCAATTTATTGGGCTATCTGTTGAAAGGTTGAAGCTTGATGCGTCTTTGAGGTTCATCATCACTTACATCACTCTGTTACAGAGTACCAGAAGGTGCATGATGCACTTCGTCACGTACCTAACGGGGGGGCCGAGACTTTGTGGACACGAACAACGACTGCTCTGCCTGCTATGTTTTCGAACCTATGCAATGATGGACCTGTCGTGAGTGTCTTCAATCTCATGCACGCATGTTCCTGATGTATTGTTAGCTCTATATTGGACTGTTGGCACTCATGAATCCAAGTCGGGTATCCGTCGTTCAGCTGGCTATGCTAGAACAAACTGCCGCACGTCTTCGCTGGACATTTTATTTTGCTACGAGCACCATTACTCTTTGGCCGGCTAAATTGGCCAACCTGAAGAATTTTTATAGACTAATCGATCTTAGGAACAAGATGAAAGACGGCTATATGCCGTACTCACCGGCAGCTGACGTCTCGGGCGTGTCGTTAGAAGTTCGGTACGAATTTCAAGTTTCATGTGGCATCTCCTCTTCATCGTTTCACTGGTAGGAACGTGTCGTTCAGCTATCCCGGAAGCAAATCTGAAAGAGATGCATTGAAGAATGTTTCTTTTTCGATAAAAGGAGGTCAACTGGTGGTCATCGTCGGCTCGAACGGGTCAGGAAAATCGACCATACTCAAGCTCCTGACTCGCGGCTACGACACCACATCTGGCACTGTATTAGTTGACGGACATCCCATCCAAGATTATCGAATTGCAGATTTGCGGTCTGCAACGGCCAATCTGGCGCAGGATCATACTATATTTCCCCTCTGTTTGAGAGAGAACATCGGGATTGGGTCACCATCATCTGCAACAGACCTTGACAAAATTACTCAAGCAGCGAAGTTAGCCGGTGCTCAGCGCATCATTGAGAACTTCACCGATGGATATGACACCGTCCTTGAGCCTGTTAAGACTGCCTATCTCAGCTATGCAGGGAAGGGGAACGAGGCCCTAGAAGCAGAGTACGAGAAGATGGAGAAATCAGCTACCGTGTCTGGTACGTCTCATTCTCCAATGTGGTACATATGCTGATGACGCTTAGGCGGAGAGAAGCAAAGACTTGTTGCGTGAGTCTACCCAGTGCGCCTCGTTGACGTTTCACTGACTCACTCAGCTCTCGGACATTTATGCGTATGCTGTCCGAGGACATCAAGTTTGTTACAGTCGACGAGCCAAGCTCTGCCCTTGACCCAGAAGGCGAGTACGAACTATTTAAGCAGCTGAGGGAAGCACGCCAAGGACGAACCATGATATTTGTCACGCATCGGTTTGGGCATCTCACGAAGTTTGCGGATCTCATCTTGTACGCACCACTTTTTGATTGTCGTGTTTCCTTCTGATTTGAACGACGAATGAAGGTGTATGAAGGAAGGGACTGTGGTTGAGACGGGAACGCACCAGGAACTGCTGGACCGTCAGGGGGAGTATGCTCACTTGTACAATGTCCAAGCGCAAGCTTTTACTTGAGAGTTGAGACTTACCGAGCCCTTGATGGTTCTGACGCTGGGATACACTCAAATACGGGACTGTGCGACACAACTTATAATAACTTCCCTACGCAACACACTAAAGATTTAATGGAACCTGTCTTGTATGTTCAGCGCAGCCCTATTATTATACACGTTCGACGTCCCTCACTGCTGGCATGAAGAATGTGTTCTCGTGCTGTCTCATTGATTCCAACGCCCTTGTGGGACTGATAGCAGACGATTACTGTACGGCTACATCGACTGTAAATAGAAGAAAGCTGCTGCTAGCACTTTCCCGAAAGACACCTGTAGAACTCCAGAATTTTATCGATGACAATAAAGCCTGAACACACCCCGATCGTGCCAGCTGTACCCGGATGCTGCAGAACATCCCGACGAGACTAAGGGCGGTAGTTGAAAAATTGACAAGTTTAAATTGTGACGCCAATGAACTGGCCAAACATAAGACGACGGCTCCTCATTTCGTTTTTATTGAGGTTGTATTAAGGGGGTCTTATAGAACCCCCAACAAGGCTATTAATATGGTCTCCTCGAAGGACAGTGATTGTATCCCACTGACGTACGCTACAAGCAACGCCATCAAGTGAGGATATTGTCCAGATTAGCCATGGATGAACGACATGAGCGTTACGAACGCTCAGCGCTCGTTGCTGGGCTCGAAGTTTGGGGCAATAAATTCACGACCCTCTTATCATCCCCGATGACGCGGAACCTTACTGATCGAAGTCAAAATAAGCGTCAAAAATCTGAAACATGGTCGCACAGGAACTCACGCGGAGTGAACGGCTCTCCTTTGGCTTTCCGAATACTAGTAAAATAAAGAGTGCCAGAGTCCCGGTGGCCCTTTAGACGGAAGCTTAGGTCCACATTGCCTTGTGGGAGGTTGATCTGGGTGTGAAGTGATTGAGATGAAGTGAATGCTGCGAAACCAATCATAGTCACCGAGCCATTTATCCAAGGGTCGCCATTCAGGTACCAGGCAGGTTCTGGTCGGATTGCATCTCCTAGCATATCCTTCAGTTCCTCATTCTCCCTAACTGTCTGCAGTATTCGCTTCACAACAGAGCTCGCTAGCTTCTCTTGGTTCGTCGCGAACAGTAGAAATGCAGCCCAAGCGGATACCCCAACGGTGGCAAATGCGAGAATGAATGGCCAACGTTTCTGCATTATTGGATAAGTGAAATGCGCGCACATAGATAAAATTGCAATCCGCGAACCTGAATGCGAGGAAGGTCAGACTTGTGAGGAGGCCTGGTGTAATATAGCCTTGGCCTCGAAGGTGCAGAGAACGTCTCGACGTGAGGTTTTTCGGTAGGAGGAGGGGGTCGTGGTAGTTCGGTCACTGTCGCATAACTCTTTGATATAGCTCGTCCAAAGCTTTTGTTCAAAGTCGAGACATTCCGTGCATATCGGGTGATGGACATCATTTTTCACGAACAAACACCTTGCATCGCTGTGGGGAAGTAACCACACGGCATAGCACAGCCACATGAATCAGGTACGGAAGTTTAATCTGTAATACCTTCTCCGCAACGCTCCGAGTCCGAATATTTGATGGAATTTCGAAATATATACAACCGTGCCTGAGGTCGTCAGATACGCCATGGGAGATGGGATTAAGATCACGAAAGCTAACGTATGTACAGACAAAAATGAACATGATTTAGATGCAGACAATTAGACATTGAAACACATCCAAAGAATGATCATGAGGCGTACACACAAGCATAGGTCCAGATAAGCAGGGAACCACCATAAAGGACAGATTACATCACGAGACGAAAGACCGAACAGCAGAGACGACTTGACGAGGGCGGCGTGGGACACCCCAGAACGCGAGGCAACAGTTGTCCAACAACTATAGTCATATTAATTCTTCTGCAAGTCGACTCGTAGGCTGTATTTGAGACCTCTGCGACACCGAGTGTGGCTGTGCTAGAGGAGCCGGTTGGGCTGTTGCTGAGGAGAATGGCTGACCAGTGTGAGTATTAGTGCCCGCATTCTCTTCCTTCGTACTTTTATCATCTCGCGGGACACAGCGAGGCGTCATCTAGGTCCTCTAGATATTTGGTTTATACGAACGAGGGTCAATGTATTGCTCACCTTTTTTTGGTCTTGCGGCGGAGACTGTTACGGCCTGTGGTGGGATATGCCGTGCAAAAAAAACTGCGCTGGGAAGACTACCTCTCGCTAGGGCAAGCCTGCGGGGAGGGTGAGTTTTGCATATATCGCAGACACGGGTTCCATGAGGCAACACAAATCGTCGATTCACAGGCCCATACAGTTTTTCGGCTGCGACAGTGAAATGAAGACTCGCCGCCCTAGAAGTCCTGCCTGTTGCCCATAAATATGCCATCAAATGCTAAATTCGAGGAAAGCACAAAATGGGTTCCTTCGGGGGGACGCTACTCAACAAACAAAGCGCAGATTGCTTGGAGGATCTGGCCACCTTCGCGTTAAGCAGCCACCAGGTGTCCGTGTAACGCGCAGAAGGCCGGATCATTTTCGAGCTGGCCAATCCACTGCCGTCATCCGAAGGTGTCGTTCACTGGCAAGCGAACAATATAAGGCGTGTGATGAAATTCGTTGGGTATGGCTCTTATCGAAATTATTAGCAAGACAACACGCTAGTCCTATATGACAGGATGCACGCGCACTGGGCGACAAATTTACAGAGGAGGGTAGCCTGAGGTAGTTTCCCACCCCTCCGGGATCGTCCATTTGGCGTTACAAACGAAGTCCCAGTCCGTACTCCGAATGTTCTCCTTCTGCGCATCCACAAAAGCATGGAGCGAGCACATTCCATCTGGATGATCTCCACACCCTTTCAGATTGCTCAGCGGCACCACACCATCATTAACGATGACGCGAATTTGTGGGTCGTCTTCCGTGGAACACGACAGGACTATGAGGACGAACATGATCAGGTAGAATTTTGGAAGGATTGAAAGATTACTTACGCTGGAACTGTACATTAGTTGCAAATGGTGCAAGCTCCGCTGTCCTAAATGTGCGTTGTTCGGGTATATGATCAGTAGGCAATGGTCCCGTCGCCGCGAAGCTCGAAAGGTTCAACGCGGTAAGAACTGAACGAATGATTAGGAGGTTGTCCAAGTTCAAGTTCGTCAATGAGCTAACCGTTTAATACCACAACTTCATGCGTCGCATCCACATAAAGGCTGTGTCCGAAGGGGAAAGTAACAGCGTTGTGAAGTGTCGCATTAGTGGAACTGTTGTGTGTCTCAATCGGCGTCTGAGTGAGACGGGACACGAGCTCTTGGACATAGCCAATTCCTTCTCCCCTAGCAACAGGCGCACCCCAAGCTACACCGTACCTGGATTTTTCTGTCAGAATTCAACTTCTCGTGGCACGTGGAGAAGGGTATGCACCATAAATTGAGGTCGTATCTGGGTTGATGTCAGCCGCATTGTCAAACTACATAGAAGAAGTTTCTCACGAATAATCGAAGCCTTCCCACTCCTTTTCCGTGAAGAGTTCGCAGAACTTGGAATAACCAAGAGCAACTGTCTCGAAAGCGCATAATTCTTGCATGGCGTACACATCTTCAACATCGAAGTCGAAGCCATCAAGATATTGTTGCAAACGCGGAACGGTATCCTTGAGATACACTTCTTTCCACGCATTAGCGTATGGTTGGCCGCGGTAGCCCCCGCCGGGAACGTCATTATTGGCGCAAGATCGATAAGGGGCAAGAGTATTGTTGAACTGACGCGTACCTATTAGTTGGGTAACTTGGAGCAGTTCGGATGACTTACTTCCTTGGCCTCGATCATGATTTGCTGTTGATACTGGCCCTCGAGAGGGTAACCAAAAAATCCGAGCGCGAAGTTTTGCGCAGAGTTCAGCATCCGGGTTCTTCATATGTCATTTTCAGAATGCGAATTGTCGACTTCTTGGGATACTTACTGGGACTCCGTTCTGAACACAGGCAAGGAATTTGTTTCGCTGAAATACTGAATGGTATGGTCAAATGAAGAATAAAGCAGGGAGACATAGAAAGTTCACCTTAAGTAGGAACCCATATCTCATGCGCATCGATACCCCAAGATCGTCTATATGAATGTCACAATCTGATATATGAAGTGAGAATTCCCTTACACAACTGGGACCTCCCAAAAGGCGTCAATCCTGACAATAATTGAGCATCGGAGCTGCATTCTGATACGTATGACTGTCACCTTCGTTTCCTAGCTTGTATGTCCTGTGGGCAGAGAGGTCAGACATTGGTACCCTTTATCTCTCCGGGGGAACTCACCAGTCGTTCAAAAATGAAAGAGGCCCAGTGACCGTGACATTTGATGCGTGCGTGTTCAACTTCGAGGCAAACCCACCCGGCCCAGTACCTCTAGCTGTCGCACAAATCCTCTCTCAGAAGCTACTTCAGATCTAAATGTGACCATCTTACAGTAGTCGGCAGGGTATCGTGCGCCGTGACGATGCAGAAGATGTACGCCTGTGATGTTGCAGGTATCAGGGGCTTCAGGACTGGAATCGACACCAAATCTTCCGCGTTGGATAGAATACCACGGAGATAAGCTTCCCCAGCTGCGGAAAATATCGAAGTCCTTCGTCTTTGCCTTGGCACTTTCCTGAGAAAAACGCGTAGGGGGTACAAGGTGCACTAAACCAGAATGCAAAGGATAGGCAGGAGCTGTAGCAGCTAAGCCAGGCTCAGCACCTGCTTGTGTTGGACCTGGGTAGCCAACGCTACATAACTACAGCTCCAGTCTCGCAGATAACAGCAACTGGAAAGGAACGTACTCGGATGGGAACATGGAGGGAAACGCGTTAGTGGGCTCAGCCGGAGGGTATTCATGCCATTCGGGAGTTCCTACGTGCGTAGGCAGTAAAGCAGTGAGGAGCGAAAATGACAAGCATGATTGGTTTGACGAGGTATATGTATATTGCGCAACCACAGCCAGACATACGAAGAATCCTGCGAAGAAGGCAGCACCAACGCGCAAGAAGAACGCCCTAGGGTATGTGGGAGGCAGTGGATCGCTGGGATAGACAAGTCGACGCTGATTGTCCGCTCCCTTAACTTCGGGTATAAACATTGGGAGAGTCAAGTCGCGTCGCGAGTCCTGCACCTGTACAGGCAGGTTAGGGTGAGAGGGCCCAGTCATGAGGAAGACTATTGACGTCCTTCTACAGTAATGGGATATTTATACCTCGGTGGCATGAACCCAGGTCCCAATGGTGGTTTAAAACTGACTTCGTGTGAAATTTTGACGGTCCTTCCAATGGGGGTGGGGTTTGCACTGTGCACACTGTAGTCCTCAATACACAGTCCTAAGGAGGTGAAAAAATGTATTCAAATGCTATCTATGCTCAGTTCTGGGTAGACTGTAAACCCGAGCGGAGTTGGGACCGTAGACCCGAACCTCAGAACCCTCAGAACCTCAGAGAATTTCGCGGAGAACCGCACAAAATGCGTACGTGGAATCAGCCAACGCGGACTGGAAATTTGACCGGTCTTCAGGCCTCAGGCCTAGGCCTCGGGAAGGACGAACGGCGAAGGGAAAATTCTGGCGACGGTTAGCGTGGGTAGAGCAGTCAAGAATGTACCTTCGTCGAGCTTCCGAAGCTTTTTCTGTGGTAGGATCGTGCCTCGGGTAAGGTTTATGTAATCCTGTGTAAGACCGGAATCTTAACGCGTGCTTACCAGTGCTACCATAGTCTGACTGGGCATCGCAGCTACGTCCAAGGAATGCTTGATATGCTAGCTATGGGTTCACTCGATTTACTATAAATTCCAAACGGTTTGTCACGGTGACGCCCCGCATCATTGATGAATGTTTAATGTACTGTCGCACATTCGTTCATCTGACCAGATTGAGATTGTGACAAGAAAACCTTGGAAGGTCCCATTATGCAACGATGTATGTTGCATTACGTGTCAGTGAAAAGTACATGCGAATCTCTTTAGAGCGCACATAGCTGCCAACACAAAGGGAGTGTGGGCTCCAAACTGCTGGGTGACAAGATATTACTAACCTAAAACAGCAAGGATGAAAAAACGTCGACGGCTTGCGCAAGTAAAGAATTTGAGTACCTAACGGCCCCCGACAGGAGGCGCACCACGCCCCCTTGGACGTCCCCCTCGTCGTCCATATCCACCCCAACCTCCGACGTAAGCGCCTGGGCCCATTAATCCTACACCCCCAGGTTCACCAAATGTAGCAACATTACGTTCCCTTTCCTCTTCCCTACGATTCCTGCCTCCGCCACCTCGCCGTCCACCGTTGCCTCGTGTTGGTGGCGGAGCAGCCTGCGTTGAAGATGATAGAGAATCGAAAAATGATTTCGTTGGGTTATAGGCTCGATCTTCTTCCTCCTTTTTGTCCGCTGGCGAGTCGCGATCGGAGGAAACGCCATTCTCATCATCGCCATCCTTCTTCTTTGGTGCCACCGCCGTCTTGTCGAACAGAGCGTTGGAGCTCTGGAAATCGAAATCTGTCACAGGCACCTTAATGTCTGCTGCTTTTGCCTCTGCACCATGGCCGTGATGACCACGTCGGCCACCACGACCTCCATGCATGGGCGCAGTATTGTTGGATCCACGCAAGTCTCCTAGAGCGCGTTGAACTGTTTCCATTGAAGCAGCGGCGGTGTGCACCGAGTTGACACGGCTCGGGCCAGTGCTGGGACCTGGTGCATCATTCGCTTGCACAACCGGGATCATCGGGGGAGCTGGCGCATCTTGCACGGGCACAGGGGGAGGATAAACGGAAGGTTGAGCTTGCGGAGGTGGCGGTTGGGCTACGACAGGCTGCTGGTATTGAGGACCGTATGCGTTGTACTGGGGTTGAGTTCCCGGAGCAGAAGCCTACGATACTAAATTAGTATGGTCTGTATAAGGCAGGGAACGTACTCACCCCCAGCACTGCAGGATCGTCATGAACACTACGAAGTGGAGTTGGTTCATCGACTGCGAGATCTTTGACCTCAGACGCGCGGAAAATGATGTATTGGTATGGTTCTTGGACTGGAGGAATGAATTCTGATGGTGGCCTGACGCGAGTTTGATGTTAGATTACGCGTTGTTTGTGCAGGAGAAGGCGAGGCAGAAAACTCGCGCGCCACAGCAAGGACAGTCTCACCTTCTCGACTCTGTACCCATGGAGAATACTAGCAGCCAGTTAGGACCAACTCAACAACTGCATAAAATGAAACTCACCATTTGAGAGTTGGATCGTAGAGGCAGCAGGGTCAATGCCTGCCAATATTCCTCGATATCGTACATCAGAATGAGAAATGAGAGAAATTGGTTTTCTGGGCAGTACGTTAGAAATAATGACGTGATGAGTAGAAATCCACACACCCTATGAAACTCAACGCCATGGTCGTCGTCAAAAGCTGGGACTGCAAGGAATTAGTTTGTGCAGTACCACCAGTCGAATTCGGACAGCCTTTTTAATCGGAGCTTCAATTGATTGGTCGATCAACACCAGCGAGTCTGCTTCAGCTTGTACCAATGAATACCCGGATCACAGTTACTTATAAGTTGAAGGATATGGTATACTGCGGCAATTATCATAACCTCGAGCAAACCTCGAGCTCCCCTTCTTACTAAAATTTCTTATAATTATGGGTCCAAGTCACGATATCAATTATCATGACTCGGACTCGTAATTATAAGACATCGTTCATCGCAAGCACATGTACAGTCTCGTACTCTACACTTCGTAGTTCTTATAGGAATGTGGAACCAACATTATTGCGAATGATGCCAGTCCATGATACATGGAGTGACTCAAGAGCAAACAGAGCATACCTCAGACATTGCGTGCTCTCCGAACTATCGACACGCATAATACCGTCAAGCACCGAGGGAGACAGGGAAGTCGGTACACTAACCTACAGTTACGGCGCAATGCTATTATATATGAGGGATAGGAAATGCGATAAAAGGCTACATGTGCTACGTGATGTGGTCACGACCAGAAACTCCAACAAGTCACGATCTCTCCAACCTCCCCGCTACCCCCTCCGCCTCTCCCTTGGCTTGTCCAAAGTCTGGATCCAGAGCTGCCACACTCTTTTGTCTGGTATCAGCGGGTGTTACCACGACATTAAGATGTGGGTCTATTGGGTCTGATGGGGGGCCAGACGTCGTGGTTGAAGTCGGCGTCGAAGTCGTAGCAGTTGTAGAGGTATCGGGATTGAAGTTGCGGAAAGGAGATGGGGCGACTAAAGGGCGATGAAAACGAGCACGAAACTCGCTGGGGTGGGGCTGAGGATGTTCCCCAAACCCATTGGTAGAAGGGTCAGCCATATCAACATTTGGAAATGGGGCTGCCGATGGTCCGGAAATAGAGCCGTCTGCGGCTTTGGCTGCAGCTTGTTGGGCATAGTGCATGCGACGCTAAGAATAAGTGAGTTATTTCGGCAACGCTGAGATATAGTGGCTCATACTTGGTGATCCCATTGATCAAAGGCTTCTGCTATGATTGGTTCCAAGGAGGCAAGCTCTTCGCTCGTGATTGCCAATGTCCTTAGCAGGTGCTGTTTAAGAAGGGGTGCACAGGAGAAAGATAGGAGTAACGTCGAAGCAAAATTTTGTCCGCCGGTAAGTTGTGGAGGTGGGGCTGGAGGAAAGGATGCGTCTTGTGGGTTCATTGAATGCGGTGGGTGCGACATCTCATGGGGAAGCACCTGCTGATACTGGCCGTCTCCGTTTACTCTGTACTCCTCCATCCCCTGCATCATCTCATTGGGCATATCCAGCCCCAGTTCCCGCATCTTCCGCTGCTTAACGAGACTCCGGTGTTTTCGCTGCCGTTCCCGGGCGGCGGCCCTGACTCTTTCGCGCCTAGAAAGCTCTTCAGGTGTCATTTCTTGACCGGTAAAAGTCGGAGTGGGTGGCTGAGATGGCTGAGGCTGGGGAAGAGCCTGAGCATCCGTAGGTTGTGTAAAGGCCATCATTGCATTGATGTTATTGACAGTACGATCACGCTCCCGTTTTCTGCGCTGCCGCTCCGCAGCCTTCTCTCGTTTTTGCCTTTGTTGGGGAGTCTCATTTTCTCGCGAACGTCTACGAGAAGATGAAACTGGAGTGAGGGTGCTCTGTGATGGATTATGATGAGCCCCTGGGTCCATTGCATGCATTGTCCTGATGTGACTGAGCCTTGGTTGTGACGCTTGTTACGGCGTCTTCAGCGAGGGTGACCGTCGTCGTGACAGAGAGTGACGAAGGAGAGACCAAACAAGGTTACACTCACCCATGTCCACAAGTATGCGTGAGAATAAGTTGCTAAAATAGTCTAATATTCTAGAACTTCTGTATGCGGCTAATTCAAAGGCTAATTCGACATTAATATCCTGCCCGTCTTCTTCAGCATGCTTTCACGTCCTGGTCCGACGCCTATCCACTCTATGGGCGTACCCAAGAAATTCTCAATAAATCCTATGTAACTCTTGCAGTTGTCTGGGAGGTCGTCAAACGATGTTATCGAGCTTATTTGCGTCTTCCATCCAGGAAGTGTCACATAAACCACTTCGACTTTGGCCAGAACGTCAAGATCGGCTGGCGAATTGTGAATAATGCTTCGCTTTTTCTAGTGGTTAACTCACCTGGGAAATACTGTAGTTCCTTATCATCGATCATGTACTTGACCGCAATCTTGATATCTTCGAGTTTGTCCAAGATATCCAACTTCGTCAGGTTGAGCGAATCATAACCATTTATCAGGCATGAGTGTTTCATGACGACGAGGTCTAGCCAGCCGCAACGTCTCCTCCGACCTGTGGTAGTACCATACTCCTTTCCAACTTCTTGGAAGTGGACGCCAATGTGCTGAAAATACGTGAATATATAGATATGTGTTGTTACAAGAACACCAACATTAAGCTGCTCGGTTGGAAATGGTCCTCCTCCAACCCGAGTGGTATAAGCTTTGATAACTCCAATGGTGTGCCCAATCGCTTTTGGAGGTATACCAAGACCAGTGCATACACCACCAATTGTGGTGGATGATGAGGTCACATAGGGATACGTCCCAAAATCCAGGTCAAGCATAAGTGCATTTGCACCTTCAACGAGGACCTTCTTCCGCGCCGCCAGCGCACCATGAACATATGCTACGCTATCGACAACGAAAGGCTTTAGTCGTTGTGCAAGAACCTACGTCATGGTTGGGTCAATGATGGGTAGTTGCCGGGAAAAGGGATGAGATATAACCTTATAGCGCTCAATTTCGCCCTCTGTGTCATATTCAAAATGGCCGTAGCGCTTGAAACGACCCTCCACGATCTTGCGAAACTTTTGCGCAAAGGTATCATGATCAAAAAGGTGATGTACTCGGAGGCCAGAACGAGAAGCCTTCCCAGAGTAAGCCGGGCCTATCCCTTTCTTCGTGGTTCCGATGCTATAGGTTTGTTGATGATAAGAACGTATGAAGAATCACATGAAACTTCATACCTGGAACCACCGAGCTCCACCTCCTTCAGGCCATCCACAATCTGGTGGAAGTCGAACACAAGATGGGCTCTATCTGAAAGAAAGATTCTGTCGGAGCAGTTCAAGCCTGTGCAACCGTCATCGCCCGAAGTATATTCGACCAGGATGGACCCTACCTTGCTGTTCCAAGGCGTCGAGCTCATTAAAGAAGGAAGGTACATGGACAACAACTCCAGAACCGATCAAGCCCACACATGTTGGGTTTATAAGACCTATCGGACCAATATCTCAATACCATACAACCGCCCCATGAGAACTGATCACGAACCACTCGGGAGAAGATGGAAAGCGAAGGTAGTCTTCACCTTTTCAGGTCCAACAGGCACAACAATTGTGTGTCCAGCATTATTACCTCCAGCGCATCGCGCGCAAATGTCGAAGTTAGCCGATAGGATATCGACCAGCTTGCCTTTGCCTTCATCTCCCCATTGTGCACCAAGAACGACGGTGACTGGGAAGGGGGTCGGTAATCAAAGATCGGTGGTGCTGAAATGACTGACATACCGCTCATGGACAAAGGAGCTTCTGTGATATGAATTGAGCCAGTTAGCAGAAGCTGCGATGTGGAAAAGAAATGAGATTGATCATTCGGAAGGAAAAGGCGGAACAGATCAGAAAAGGCAATCAGGATTCCGCTCCGTTGTCCGACAGACCGTCAATTGCTCGTCAACGCCAGCAGCTTGCTGCACATTGCCAAGTTCGGCTTGAAAACATATGCCATTTTCCTCAAACCCTATCAAGCCCTCACCGCTTCAGTCAAGGTTGAAGCGGCATCCTGCTCTGTTCGGTGTCCCGTTTCTTCTCATCATAGTTGGCGCTTCGTTCGGTCTTCAGACGTTCACGCAAACTCGATATGACCTACAAGACCAGAAAGTCAAGCAGGTTTGACTTCCTCGTACGGAACCAAATCATGTTATTCAATGTCTCGCAGATCAGCAACGAGCAAGCTCTGGGTCTCGATCGCAAGAAGAAAAAGTTTGACATTAGGGAGGAATACTATGTGAGTTTTCGTGAACCAACTTTCTCAAGGTCTTATTAGTGAGAACATATCAGAAACTAAGCGCTGCTGGAGAGCAAGACTGGGAACCCAAAAGGATCGCGAGACCCGGAGACTCTCCTGAGTGGGGTGTTTCGCCCAATGAACCTCCAGCCAAGTCCTGATATATCTCAGAATACTGGCTGTGAATCGCTACACTCCTAGCCACTCAGTGTTCCGTGCTTTAGACGACCTTCACCCCATCCCGCCGAGTTGCAGCGATCCCTCAGAGTTCGTTTAGCGGTGGGATATCACAGGATGGGAAACTTGCAGCGCAGTCGACACAAAGGGCGGTTATAAATTATTTTCACTCACAGGGCACACCAACCCTACCGCATACGACGACACGCAGATCAGGCTTCAGGGACGAGTGTATCTTAATCATTTCTATTTTGCCATGCACTCGCCTCGTATTTCTATTCTGATGCGCATTGTTGTTCCGGACCGGGATATCAAATTTAATGACAGCTCGTTTTCACGCAGAAGGTGAATTTCGACATATTAAGAATTCTATTGAACTGCGAGGCCACAATCTCCCGTACTGCTACCGTTCCAGCAGCTGTCCACCTATGGGTCCAAAAAATAAATCCATCTCTTACCAATTTGTAGAAGTCGCGGCTTCAGTGTACGGTACCGGCTTGATCAGATCTGAGCACTCAGCGGCAGTGGTTTAGAGCGCTGAGAGCGAACTCGTTTTTAATATTGGCCGCAAGTGTTCCGCGTATTATTGAATTGCAATGATGAGGTTTCATTTTCTGCGGGATTCGAACGAACATAGCATGATGCGCGATGAGAAACAATATGAATCACACTACCTATATTAGTCGATTGGCTTTATCTTTGGCACTAGCAACAAGTATGCTGTCATGTCAGGACAGGTAGGGTCCTGATATGGACATTCTCCTTGTACAGAAAGTTGAAACACCACTGGTTCAAGATAGCGGCGCTGCGTGATAAACAATCCAAGTGGTGCTATATCAGTAATGCTGCGCATTACAAGGACAGTAACCGTTGCAGGAAGTTACATGTGAATCATTGAGAGTAATCAACACTTACAGTAATCCCTGAGCTGTGGCACAGCCGCGATGAGTTGCATTACAATTGCCTAGTGATTTTTACGACCGCTCAATTGAGTCTGCAGCAACAGAGGTCAAAGCTTCGTTACGAATCCTGGGGTGTGCCTTCATAGTTGCCTATCCAACGTGTAGTGCGTCGCGCGAGTGCCTATGCGCCACGATGCATGAGAAAACATTTCTCCTGACCATGTCGGATTTCATATGGATGTGCACATGGCAAACGAGCTTTTATCAAGGATCGAAGGACGTGTTGAACGTCATTTAGGTGCATTATCATTTCCCCGAGTGTTGAAGAGAGGCGTTCAATAGTCACAAAACGTCACGAAGCGGGCCACGCCTGGTCACAGTCTGCCGATCCCGATGAGCCCCATCACCCAGTGAACATGAATGGACATCTAACCAATGGAGTTGTGAGGCGACAGTCCAATGGAGCAGCTTTTCTGCTGGCAATCTACCGGACTCGGGACCCGATAGCCTCGGTAATTTTGCCTCTTGAATCTGCGTCTGGACTGGAGACGTTTTTTTCGGGACATGAGCAGCGTGCTCATTGCTCAGATAAATTGCAACCAAATCCGGCAGTACCCGGCTCGTGACAGACAGACGTGATTTTTGGCTCTGCACACCTCAACCAGTGTGTCTAAAATTTTGATTTCGCACACCTCTATGAATCATGATGCTGCGGTTGGGGTTAAGTTACTGCGATATTTGGGAGCTTTACCGGCGGACGTGACGCGCGTGCCACGCAATCGGGCTTGCATATATGTAGCCCTATATATCTGAATCCTCCACCGTAACATCTGGTAGCAGATTGAACTCACAGTCGCGAGCCAACAATATTATGGCAGGTCAACCTCCACCACCTAACAAATGGACATCTTGGTTGTCCCAGATTTATGGCTCGGGCAAGGGACCAGTACTCGGTACGGTCGACATGCAGGAAATCGAGGATAAAGCCTGCGAGGTTATGAAAGACAACTCTAGTACGTTTCAGTGTTTGGAGTAGAGCTGCTCAAGCGAGTTTTCACAGCTGCATACCTGTATACGTCGAGGAGTGCGGGTACCAGTTCGACCGACGATGCTAATAGGAAAGCTTTTGACAGGTGGAAGCTCGTTCCGCGCATGTTAAAGGATGTGACATTGCGCAATGTTGAGGCGAGCGCCTTCGAAATGATAGCCACCATGGGCGACCTAATATCTTTCGCCAGACGACAATTTTGGGTATGAGGGTCTCCTCACCGATATTCATAGCACCAGTCGGAAAACAAGGCCTGGTGCATGTCGATGGGGAGCTTGCAACAGCTCGTGCAGCTGCGGCAGTCGGCGTACCGATGATTCTGAGCTCTTCTTCGTCGCGATCTCTCGAGGATGTAGCAGAAGCAAATGGGCCGAACGGCCAACGGTGGTATCAATTTTACTGGTGAGTTCTGTCTCGTGTCATAGAGCGAAATCTGATGATCACAGGCCTCGTTCCTCCGATGTGGCGTTATCCATCCTCAAACGCGCGAAAGAAAATGGCTATACTGCTCTCGTTATCACGGTTGATACAATGATTATCGGATGGCGATCGCATGACCATCGCATCGGATACAGCCCTGCGGGACATGGCTTCGGCGTTCAACAGGGTATGGCGGATCCGGTGTTTATGAAGCGCCATGGACTCGTTGCTCGCCATGAGCGGCCGAAATTTCCGTTTAATCAGGAAGACATCAGGAGGAGAGCGGCGGGGGGTGACGAGGAAGTGAAACAATCGATGTTTCTTGCGAGCCAGTGGCTTAGCGAGACAGGATCTGGGCTTTTCAGAACATGGAACGACCTTCAGTTCGTCAAGGACAACTGGGATGGGCCCATCTTGCTCAAGGGAATACAAGCCGGTCAACGTGCGCTCACCCAGAGTCGTTGCAATATATCACTGACAAAATCTGACCAGGATGCGGAGAAGGCGATCGACATGGGCATCGACGGAATTATTGTCTCTAATCACGGTATGTGCCGCTGTCGAAATTTGCTCGTTATGGTGTTCGTTCGTTGTAGTGCTGAATTGGAATGTGCAGGGGGTCGTCAAATAGATGGCGCAATAGCCTCACTGGATGCGCTCGACATGATCATGCGCTCACAGAAAGTCCTTGGCGCGCAGAAATCGGGAAAACTGACTGTCCTATTCGATTCGGGAATTCGAACAGGCAGCGATGTAATTAAAGCGCTCGCAATGGGAGCCCAGGGTGTTTTAAGTGCGTGATCCATCGTCCCTTTTGTTGCCATCTTATGGAATGGGTTTAGTTGCCCGACCGATTGTCTACGGGCTAGCGATAGCCGGCCAGGCGGGTGTAGAGCAGATTTTGATGCAGACTATCTGTGATTTGCACATTACGATGGGTTTGTGTGGGTTTAGCGACGTGAATAACCTGGTAGGTAAACGGGATGAACTGTTGGTCAAGGTGGACTATGGAATAAGTGCACGTACGTTTGTTAAGTCGTCGTTGTAGACCACCCTCTCCATTCTTCACTGGTCTGAGAAATATTTAGATTGTTCTCGTGGCTTAAAGCTACAACTGCTCGTGTCTCCACTTACCATTAATAGTCATTTTCTCTCCGTCATATTCCAGGTATCCCCCGTCTGGAGAGTGAGTAAGGCATTGGCGTGCTTCCTGGGCGTATGATCGGTCAAGGTTAGTGGCTGATGAGCATCCGGTAGATGATAGCTGTGCATGGGCTTAACGTGGGACGGGAGTGATCCAATCGTTGTGCTTGAAGTATCGATGAAGTTCTGTGCCCAAGATTATCACTCCATAGACAACGCGAGCATTCGCCAGATTCGTCAGAAACGATGTATCATAGTTTGCCGCCCTCCAACATGGCACACCAGCAACATTAAAGTGGTCCAGAAGTGTTTAGTGGGGGCCAGGGTTGTAATCGGTGTTCGACGTTCGTCCAGCCCAATGATGTTTTGTCGCCTGTTGAAGGTGGTGATACATATAGATATACGGCATCGCTAGCAGTACTTTGACCTAAATTCTCAGTTGATTAGTAAGAAACATCTGTACTGACCGCGAACTTAGGGCACCCTTCTCGTCGCAGCTGATCTCAACTGCAGTGAGAACTTCGCATACATGACGTCTGGGATTTGACAACAGGGTCCGATCTCCGCGGCGAGTCATGGTGAGCACCCTGAAATTCATGCAACATTGAAAAGTCAAGTACTAAGGTGTCAAACTAAGGTGTGATGAAAAGACGGCCCGGTCATTTCCGGGACTAGGAGTCGGACCTTTCAACTTTGGAGTTTAGTCGTGTCTGGCTTGGCAGTATCTTTCCTTGCTTTCGATCTTGTCTGTTCTGCCATCGCAGTCTTGTAACCAGCAATCTATCTTGTGCGCTCCTGCTGAGATCTCGTTAGGCTCTACCAACAGACTTAGGGTGTTGTATACGACAGCGCTATTCCTCAACAATTTACATTGGACCGCGTCTCTACTATGCGGCTCCACTTCTCTACAGCCACGTTCGCAGCAGTACCATTACCAATGAACAGGGACAGGTGCTTTACAAAATCATCACCCCATTCCGTCCTTTCTTTATGAAGGGCACTAGCACGATTTGGAAGATTATACCAAACACCCCGCCGCTGTACTCCAAGAAGAGAGCTGATGAATCGGACATCGAGTTGGAACCTGATGGGGAAGAACCTGATGACCTTACTCCCTTGGCTGAAGACATCCATGCAATCCAGTCCTACGGGGACGAGGAAGAAGAAGAGGAAGAGATCATATTGGACATGCAAGATCATTTTGCGCAGCTCGCGCAAATCGAATTCCACAGGTTTCACACATCTCGCTTTCAATGGCTTGGGCTCAATAAACTAGGGCTCGGGGAAGTTTCCACGAAAGAGTTCATGCCACCACGCGGCATACACGAAGGTCAGTCTCATCTTATATTTTTCGGCTTGGTATGTCTTTGACAGCCTTTCAGATCGCGTACCTTCACTGGACCTGATGACCGCGCATATCGTTGGCATCTTGGGATGAGAGTATGCAAGGTTGTATATCCCTCCGTCATCTGGTCGGCGCAGATTCTCTGACACTATATTAGCTCTATCTTGAAAGCGAGCCCAACAATCCTGTTGCACAATATCACCGATATCGTTTCGGTATCCTCTCTGGAAAACGCCCTCGATGTGGCTTTCTTGATATTAATCTGCCGATGCCCAACCAGGTCCATAATAGTGACGAGAACACCGACACCGAGAACTGTACCGATCACGAGCTTGAAAATACCTCGGATAGAGATATGATCAGCCCCGAGCTTCTGGACACCATAATTGTTACGTTCATATACGTCGAGAAATTAAGGCGAGAAAGAGAACGAGCAGGGAAGAAAGACCTGAGGTGGAATTACTAGGTATGCTCGATATTCAGTCGACTGTATCAAAGTTCCGTCTGTTCTGTCACTGATGTCCTGCAATCTCTTTCCAACAGTGGGATGTTCATCGTTCTTCCCATTATTTCACTGATAGTAAAATGGGCATCCAATTGACCGATATGTTAGCTATGATTGATTAGCCTCTACATCAGCATTTTCTTCCATAACACGCAGTCCACGCAAGTGAGAAATATCCCCGTACTTCAGTATGGCAACATCCACCTCTCTATGCTTCCCTCTTGGAACCGCTTTGTATTCTACTACGGATATACTGGTATTGCCTAATGTAGGAAGGTTTCTAAGCGTCAATTCTGCGGGACACGTAACGTCATTGCTGGAGATCATGATGCGAAAGAGCGTAGCTATAAACGCCCCATGCGATAGAACGAGTATGTTCCGACATCGGTCCTCTGAAACGTCAGATTTGGTGATGGAGGAGATGTAAGTCACTATCGCCTGATTGTACCAAGTGATGCAGCGCTGAACGAGAGCTTCATTCGTCTCTATCGAGGACAATCCTTTCTTGACTGGCCCCTTCTTGCCTTGCATTTCGCCCATAAACTGTCCAACAAATGATCATGAGCAACTTTGAAGTTGAAGGATTGACGCCCAACCCTTTCTCGTAACACGCTATCCTGGACTAATTCGGTGCCAGAGTGGTACTGGAGAATACTCTCCGCGGTCTACGATAAAGATATTGAGTATTATGTAGACTGAGTACTATAATTACTACGTAGTTTCAAACGTTTGGTCTCACCTTAGAAGCTCTCTGGAGATCACTCGTGAAAGCTTTGTCAAAGCAGACATGTTTGAGCACCTCTGCAGTGATCGCAGCTTGTGCAAGGCCAGTGGCATTGAGCGGTGTATCCAGCTGACCCTGGATGATTCTGTCGCGATTTGAGTCCGTCTCACCGTGTCTCACGACAAACATTCGAGCGAGGACAGTCCCAGTCATGGAGCGTATGAGAAACTAAGTAGTAGGAATTGACTGACAACTTGATACTCCGAGTCTATTATTAGGTCAGATCGTTTTGATCTGTCTGGCCGCTTGGGGTCACTTTGAATTAGTTGACTACCTTTGTACTCAAGTTGAATGAAGGCAAAAGTTCACTGGACGTCGTTTAGTTCATACATGAATCAGCTATCCATTACATGCCGCAATGTCTAGACCCTCGAGTCACGTAAGGAGGTGTAATTTGCAGATAGTTCATCCGTCAAGCACACCTAAAGTCTATCATAGCAGTGCCTCGATCTCGCCAACCACATTCTTGATTCTATCATCAGGGAATGTCGGGAGAGCTGACATCACTTCTCGCAACTCCGCGGATTGTGCAGAATCTAGCGGAGTGCCGCGTATATTCCCGGCATACACCTTCGAGATGAATGAGCGGACAGTCTTGATCATGATAGGAGGATACTTACCACGTTCCCCAAAGCGACCAGGGTGCGATACGTGACCTCTGCATCATCGGTATTCGAACGAAGCAACTAGGTGGTTGTTTAGTTGATGGACGAGAACATGCTTCTGATAAGTACCTGAAGGACCAGTCCAGTGTGTTGGTTCAGGACGTTTCTAGCGACGGACGTCTTCAGGTAAGCACAAGAGAAGCTATCTCGACAATTAGTTTTACCCCTCATGTGATACGGTGAAGTCATACTTGAAGAGGATGGTCGCCAAAGCCACGCGCTGCACCTTTGTCAAAAGTGCGTAAGGTGTGTGACTTAGCGCTTCGAAAACCTAATTTCTCTCAGAACCACACATTTGATCGAAAAATGCAGTCCCCACCTGCGCAACCCACTGCCCGTCGTCCACAGGAGTTCCCTCTTGGAAACAATTGGCTACTGTGCGAAATAGTAACAGAATATTCGTTTCTTGAGCCTTGGACATAGCCTTCCCACGCGATTGGACTTCAGTCCAATCAGATGCCTTGAACAGGCATGCAAAAAATCGCTCTCGTCCATCAGGGACTGCGGAGGCATCAGCGCAATATGCAGCCACCAATCTGCCAAGGTCGATCACTGAAAGTAGTCAGTACGATGATGGAACCGCATGAAGGAATGCTTACCAGGGAACCGCTGAGACGCAGGCCATCGCTCCAGGATCTGTATGATAGCGTCTATGTGAGAACCGCCGAGGGGTGTAAGAGAACTCCGGGAAGTCGTAGAAGTAACTTGAGAAAGATAATTGAAGGCTTCTTCGATGATCACCAATTCTTCGGGGTACATTGCAAGGGATGCGGTGGACTGCCATGTCTGGGTTCAGAAGGTTGCTCAATGCAGCTCAATTGGGTGCGTACAATTTCATTGCGTAGTGCTTCGTCAAATTGATACAACTTCGCTTGCATTGCTGATACATTAGCTTGTTTGAAAGAGACAAACTTGGCCTGCCGAAGTTAGCATTGAGCTGGACTGTCGATAACTAAAAAACCATACATAGGGTATGATTTTCGGAGCTGAAGGGGATGCCGGAGGAATTGGAGGGGCAGGGGCAGGAGTGCCGCTGTACCGAGCCGCACCCGTAAAAGGATCCATATAAGCCGTAGATGGGGTTGGCGCTGCTGAGGTGGCAGAAGCCTGATATCTTGATGCTCCTGATGACAATTTAGTACATGCCGTTGCTACTGAACATCGATGCTTACCGGTGTACGGATCAACATATTCGTTACTAACGCCTAAATTGACTCCCGAGGTATTCTTCTCTATGAATTTTACAACTTCGTCAATGTAGTTCGTTGACAAATCATTCTGTTCCAGAAAGCGTTGAGCAGCTGCATATGGATTCTCTGCAACAAGAACACATCAAATTTATGCCCATAGTATGAGAGTTTGAAATACGTGCCGGACGCATTGAATGGGAGTTTCAATGGAGGTGCGCCTTCCTGCACATCGACGTCAAATACGTAGTCATACTCCTTGCCATTGAAAAGCTGCTTCCTTCCGGAGCCAACGGCATCCACGACATCGCCAATCTTCTGCCAGCTTGATGCTGCACTATCCCACTACTCGAGCTTAGACAAATATCTCGCTAATTCACAAGTGCTTACCTGATGCGCCTCAACAACGTCGCCATTTTTAATCATCTTCACTTCTCCAGGTTTCTTACCTACGCAATATGAATTCAGCCCCACGAAATCCATCCGAGTAGTGACCGCTAACCTGGATGGAGTAATGCATCTGAACCAGGAAGATCGGTTTTCTTGACATCGCCCACTTGTTGCGACGAAATTGACTGGCTTGCGATATGATCTTCGAATGCTTTCAACTCCGCTGCGCCGGCCCAACGATCTTGAGATGCGCTGAACACTCGAACAATACCGTCACTACAGCCACTGACAATATCTCCGTTGGGCATCGTGGATACAGCCCAAACAGAGATTGCCGGATGAACGATCATTTGAACACATTCACCGTCTGATGCCTGTGAGCGGATGCCATGAGGTTAGACACAATTAAGCGACTGACCTCGCCACACCCTCACAGAGCGATCTTCGCCGCCCGACACTATTTCTCCATTCGGAAGCACGGACAGACTGTACACAAACGAGGTATGTCCAGACAGCGTGTAAACCACATCGCCCTGCATTGTCCACACCTTAATCTCGCTAGTCCCAATCAACCACCCCAATTTGTCCAAAGACAGCGAGAACGACTTACCTATCGTTGGAACATGAAGCAAAGCCTATGTCAGGTATTAGAGTCAAGCCACGAACCGCATCCTTATGCCCTTCATAGGTCCGCATCATCTTGTGCTGAACCCAATACTTGATGGTTTTATCCGCTGAAGCTGAGTGAAGGAGGATCCGTAACTGACCTACGAGACGGTGAATGGTCTCACGCACCGGTCAGAAATTGTTCGTCGTCGATGGCAAGGACTCCCCAAACTGCTTGCTGGTGTCCCTTCAAATCATACAGTAGCTGGAATTGTTTCCAGACTTTGGCAGTTCTGATGTATTTAATATTAGAACAGTAGCTTGCCGAGCAATGCGATATACTCACTTGTCCCATGACCCAGAGATGACGGTGCCAGATTGGCTAACATGAAGAGCACAAACATTATCAGTATGTCCCACCAGCGAATATTCAGGGTCCTCTTTCTGTGCTGGACCTAGCGCAAAGATATTGATGACCATATCTTGGCCCCCAACAACAGCGTATCCTGCCTCGGGTCAATGCTGCATGAGACGGCGCTAACCACTGGCCAGCCTACCTTGCGGTGCTTCAGGCGACGGGGAAATGTATTCTACAGCATTGACATATTTTGACCCAGCTCGTAGAATAGATGAAGGGGTAAAGGGGGAAGTTAGCGATGGTCGTTTCCAGGAGATCGCAGTGGAATCTCGCGATGCTGAAAGGATAATGCTTTCTGTCGGAGAAACTACTGCACGAACCTGTGAAAGTTATGATCAGACGAATCTACCTTACAAGAACTATTGAATTCGAGGAACCTACATCAGATGAATGAGCCGATAGTGTGGCTGATAGCTTGTAAGGCATCGGATGAGCTCCTTCGCAGCGGCGGTGCAGGCGAACTGAGAATCAAACACTGAAAGTGGTGGACGAGAGGTCGAAGGATGAGATTACTTACATAAGGAAAAGCGGACGACGCGTCCTTACAATAAGATGATCACTTTGAAGGGCCAGAAGTTCAGAACAATCGAAATCTAACCACGGTATTATCGCACCGATGATCACAGGTGTAAGTTCCTGCAGATTCCTGAACTTTCGTCGATTCATTTCAGATAAACTGTCAATTGCAAAACAGATTGTTATACATATGTAGCTAGGCCGAACACTAGAAGACCGGTCCCGACCTATTCAATACTGGTGGACCGAAGAAACCATTGCCCAGTGTCAAATCTTTAAAGTTGCGTGTACAAGATCAGATCTAAACATCGCAA
Organism: Suillus ampliporus; assembly: GCA_016584345.1. NCBI lineage: Eukaryota > Fungi > Basidiomycota > Agaricomycetes > Boletales > Suillaceae > Suillus > Suillus ampliporus. The sequence continues at coordinate 110,369 of JABCPV010000069.1, read as the reverse complement.
AAACTAATGTGCACCACGCTAACGAGCCCTACAGCCGTGATAGCGACAGTAGGGAGATACGGAGGTGTATACTATGCCATGCACCATTACTTCATCTCCTGCGAGGGCCTCTCGATGCAGATCGTCGACTGTGAACTTGGATGAAGCACGACGAGTTGCCAAATCGTGAGGGGATGAAAAAAGGATTCTAACAAATGTCGTATTATTTATCACTTATCGAGTTTAGGGCAGGCCTTATAAATTTATTGTTACACTCAGGAGTCAGAATACCAAATCGGATGTCAATCAGTGTGTCACTGATGACTTGACGAGGCAAGATTTTTAGATTGGCTACACTTGTGGTGGATCTGACAAGTTAGTGTGGCAAAAACGATTTGTTTATATCAAGCTTATGGGGGGTGCAACGAAATTCAAAGTTTCCCCGTGATGGTGTTGCCTCAAGGTCAAGAAGCACGGAAACACAAGACGGGGCGACCGTGAGTTCAATGTGACACAAAACTGGGGCTTCGTGAACGAGAAGAAGGCGCGGATCACATGCTAGTGCGGCTTGGACCCGGTCACCGTGGCATTGCGCGAATAGATCAAAGATCCAGGCAGAGGGCACCACCTGGCAGTGATCTCAGACTTTATCTGGACTCCAAGGCTGTCACCCTGAAACTATATCTGACTGACTCTAAACTTGAAACGAATTATAAGCTTACCTTGCACCCCCGAAGCTTAACTTTGGCGAGACAGGAACTCGACATTTGCATGATCATTATACTAGGTCGTTAGAACATTGCTGAAAATTCCCTGCAGCTGACTGGACTCGCCGGACACTTTTTGCAGTCCGCATGGAAGAGACGAGACCGACATGAACGCGAAAAAATAGTGTCTGATCCAACGCATTATCTTTTTCGGCGCTGAAAGCAAGCCGCATAAAATAACGTTGTGCTGCTGTTAGCAGCTTGAGAAACTCGCACGGGGAACCAATGAACGCGGACAAATTTGATCGAATGATCCTAGAATTCCCAGCCAGTGGAGGAAGTACACAGCAAGACAAGCTCAGAGCAACAAGGAGCGGCACATATAGACTTTTTTAATCGATTTTTACTTGAAGGAAGACTGACCACAGCGCGGCAAAACGTTTCCATGAGAAGTTTCAATCGCAAAGATCGACGCCTGAGCCAATTGATATTTTGACCCGTTTCCCGCAACGGGTCAGATCCGTCGTAGCCTTGCGTTTTTCGGCAACCGCCAACGTGAGGACATTCTGGGTCGCTTCTTGGATTTGGGATTCGTCATCAGAGAAACCCACGCGCGGCGTGACCTCAGGACCGAAGTTGGAATCTGCAATGCCAGTCAAACTATGTGTAGGAGTCAGCACATAATCAATCAGGCAGTATAAGACAATGATGATCCTACGCCACTAAGGTTTGTCCTGCTTTAGATTTACATCGCACCTACCAGTGTTATCTTGCGTTAGCAACGAAAGATGAATTAATTTGTATCTCTAACCGTATCAGATAGGCCCATGAGGCGGTTCTCGACTTCGGGAAGTGGATTGAAGTAATCGGAGTAGGCCTTTGATCGTTTTGCCTGAGCGAGGAAGACGTATTTGGTTTTCTGAAGCTCCTTCTGCTTTTTGGTTTTAGTCTTCTTGCCCTTTCTTGCGTGGGAGCGGGTTACACCAATGCCTAGTTCATCAGAGACGATGCTTTCAACCGCAATAAAGCCTAGAAAGGAGTTTGCCTTGAAAAACCTGGCGTTTACTGATCATACACCCACCTTCCTCTTCTAGTCTCGTCAGAAGCTGACCGACCAGTGCAATGTCACACCCTTCGATCATACATGAAACGAAAACAGCGGGGGTTAAAATAAGATTGAACTGACCAGTGTGCTCCCTGAATAGTGACGCCGAGGAGGGCTGATGCACTTCACAAATCTTGATGGCCCTCCTGAAACAAGGTAAGTAATCCTGACGCAAGGTAACAAATCACTGTTTACCTGAAGAGAGCTAGGTCTTTGTATCGAGTGATCATATCAGCATGAATCTTCCCAGCGATAACGTCCCAATCGCATAATCCGCGGAGACGACAATCAAAGCAAATAAACTGAGTAGGGAGGCGCTTGTCTCGTGCGCCGTGATATCTAAGTCACAGTAAACGAAATAGCACGTATTAGGAAAGGAGATTTTGCGCACCCCATGCACCTATATCCAATAGGTCTCCGTCAGAGGGCTTGATTTGGGCGAAACGGAAACGCGTACCAGACGTGGAACCAACGGGTGCAACCACCTTCACACAGTATAGAAGCGTCGTCAAGCTTTCAAAAGGGGGAATTGGCTTGTGTTTCTTTCGAGTTTGCCGCGTACGCACCGATACCCCGCAGTCACAATCAAGTTGGCCTTCATCTGTCAACCGCTCGGAGACCTTGGAATGATCGTCAAGAGCAGGGTTCTGCGGACCAGTGACACCTGGATCGCGAGATGGTCCAGACGTTTCCAGGATCTGCGTCTCCATATCTGTAAAGAACCAGTCACTTTATGCAATACAATACGCCACATGGGTCGTCATACCCAACATCTCTGAGTCAGGCGCAGTGGAGACACCACTCCTCATTCCGAGGATATCCTGGAGGTACTGAGTATCAACCTCTTGAGTGGAGATAGTTGAAGCAGATGAAGCAATATCAGAAGCAGGCAAGGAAGGACCCTTAGGTGATGAAGGAGCGGGTATTGGTGAACCCATAACAATCTCCTGAGTGTCCGGGATCGGCTGGGTTTCCTCGATGTTGTGAACAGCTTTTCGAATTTTCTGATGCGACGCATCAGCGCGGTAAGAGAAGTAACCGATGAGTGACAAACTAGGTCTCCGACACGTATCGGGGTCGACTGCGAGGTACCACCATACTGGGCATGAGCGAGCGACGAAGTAACATTGACTTGAGAAAATGGTTGAATCCCTCCGTCTTCGCTGCGTATGCCGACGGGGGCCATAATCACGTCACCGCCGACCCTGGACAAAACAATTCCTTCGTCAATTACCATCTCACCCTCAGCATCCTCGTCTTCATCTACACTCCAGACAACGTTGCGCTCCAACGCATCTTTCTTCTGCAGTTCTGCATCCTCTACTCTAATTCTCGCCTCTTCAACTGGAGCCAACCTCGGAGCTGTGTGCGACGTGATACCCGCGAATGGTGCATTATTGTCTTCTGTTATGGAAGGAAGATACGACGATACTGAAATGACTTTGATGTCGACGCTGAACAAAAATAATGCATCCAGGTTAACGTCGGAATTTTTGGAGCTTACCCGTGCCATCCCGCATTCACTTTACCGATGCTGGTTCTTTCGGGTACTTCACCGACCGCATGTGTAGTGAAGAACCATCTGTTAGCTTCAGCATCTGCCGCCTGAAAGTGAGGGGGCTGATAGTCATCTGGAGCATCTTCGTTGAAGAACAACTTGAAATTGCCATATCGATTTTCTGCGCCATAACGTTACAACCGAACTCGACAGGAGAAAGGCAGTGATACACACTTGGGAGGTTTTCCATCTGATTGATAGTGGTTATAAGCGACTTGATCATTACCTGAGACAAAGTGCTTGAGAACGATACGTCTTCATGTGAATGATGTCTAGTGTACCTTGACACTCCTTTTGACTTCCCCAAGAGTCGGCATCTGTCCTTTCTTGAGGGCCTCAGAAACAGGATCTGAGCGCGCAAGAGACATCTTCGACATTTGATCTCCGAGAGTCATGATCGGTATGGCGGTGTCACTTCCGGGCAGCTTGTGGTACTATGCGTCGCGAATCTATTCAGTGCTCTGTATATGGAAGCCTCGGAAACCCACATGGAAATTGAAGGTGTAAGCCTCCACCAAGCTGCGTGAGTAGCCCGTCAGAGAACGTGGAAATGGTTATAGGCTAAAAGTGACAGACTTGTTGGGATCTTTGCTGTCCTGCACTAAAATTCAGACAGGATAATCTCCGAGTACATCTGATCTCACCAAGTAAATGCCGAATATAACTTTGCGAAGGTATTGCTTGTCTACAGCCTCGAATATACCGTTTTCCTGGCAAAACATGGATATATGCGCGTATATCGTTGAGAACGAGTGAATATATGCGCACCAGGTAGTCAATTATACGATCCCCTTCATTAGTGAAGCCTCGATTCAGGGTCATAATTGTGACCCCACTGATATTCAGTCCGGTAGATCCGTCTGAAGAGAAGGAACCGGACGAAGCGGAGGCTCTTCCGTTGTGTTGAGACGAAAGTCGATCTACAGTGAGCTTTAGTTAGTGCTCATCGGCCATGTTCGTAAATTATACTCACATTCACCGAAGTTCTCGGCCGGTAGAAGACCCCTGAGATTGACTGGTGAGATAAGAATTGGAGGACAATAGTAAACACACCTCAAGTATGCTATACATCCTAAACCGGCCTTGAGCAACGTCTGCACACACTCTAAACTCTGCTTGCTGCTTATTGTCTAAGGAACAATCAAGTCCAGGCCGACGACAACTCGAAGATTAATACCTGAACTTCGGTATTCGCTACCGTACGTTGCATTTGCATGGCTGAAGTTAAAACTGTGTCTGAGCGTCGTACAATTTCAAGGAGCAGTCTTTGGTATATGGATGAGAGGGATGAAGATGAAGCGAGACGCGACGCGTATTTCAATTTGGATCGTATGCGAGATAATCACGTGACTCAGAACATCAGATCAAAGAGAACTATCGATAATCACGAGTGGTCGGTGTCGTTAATATGTCAATGCTGAAACGAAGGGTTCAACGGGATTCCTCAAAATTAGTGGCTTAACAGTGCTACAAATGTTCTATCAAGGACGGTGCTAAGCTATCAGACTCGCAACTATCTTGGTGTCGAAAACAGACTACTAACATTTGATGAGGCTTGATGCTCATGGTTGTCCCGTGCCAATAAGGCTCGAAATTCGCATGTCAAACCCCTCGCTGCGAACTGGCATCTCCGGAGTGTGGAATGGGTTCTTCATAACAGCGTCTGCATAGGCCTCGTACACTCTCTGGAGAACCGAATCCGCTGTCGTCTCTGCCAAGGATGTGAGAAGGACGAACTTCGTTCCTGTGAATTTCAGTGTAAGAGGGTTACCCGTGATCTGAGTTGAGACCAAGCACCTGTCGCGGTCAACAAGATGGTCATCTTAAATGTCTCCCCTTCAATGACCTGTGCACCTGAGCTCGAACCAGTAGGGGACAAGCGGCTTGTAATAGCGTGGATGCCGTGCAAAGTGCCAGCGAGGACTAAGTACTCAGTTTGAGGTGAGGTGAGCAAGGCCATCTGAGAAGGACTCGGTCATGAACGAGGCACTCTGGAACTCTTATTCGTTATGAAGAACCTGCAAAATTGCGCTGGTAGACCAGGCCACCAGCTTTGTTAATAACCTTTACACCTTGTTTGAGTAACTCCTTTGGATAATTGCTTGACGAAAGGAATCTTACCCATAGGCTGAAAATCGCCATAAGCGCGCAGAAGAGAAAGTAGCCACCGCCCAAAGTGGTTTGTCGTGTTCCGCAACCTCAATCTACTTATCCCTCTCCTGTTGGGCTCTCGCATTTTTCCTTAGGTCAATGAAACTTAGGCCACAGTGGCAGACTTCATTTCTGAGCCTGCTGCTATCGTTTGTATCGTGGTGCACACTCACGATACAAGGCTCGACGCTCGGGCAACGTGATTTCACCCAGTTGACTTCCGAACAAATTTTGGCTCTAGCGGCGGCAACGGACCCAATCGCAAACGTAGACACCAACAATCCCGCTTCTCATCTTTCTAAGATCCTCGTACCGCGTGCTGGTATGTGTTCATTCTACTTCCCAAATTGAATGTCAGGACTGAAACAAGTGTAACAGTTGAAAGTGAAAACATAACTCTCGTTCGCGAATACATCGTATCCACTTTGAAGGTTTTGGATTGGCATGTCGAAGAGGACACCTTTACCGACAACACTCCATATGGTCCACGTTCATTCACCAACATTATTGCGACGAAAGATCCAGCGGCCTCGCGCCGTGTCATATTGTCTGCGCACTATGACAGCAAGTTTTTCCCCAACTACCCAGATAATCAGGTGCTTAGCAACGTTTTCGGTAGTCCACTACCGAGCAGCTGCATACTAAGCCCATCAGTTCCTAGGTGCGACGGATTCCGCAGCACCATGCGCTATGATGCTCGACCTAGCAGAGACTTTGAACCCCCTTCTTGATCAGCGCAAGCAACGTCTTGAGGACGGATATGAAGATGATGAAGATGTGGCAGACACAACCCTCCAACTTGTGTTCTTTGACGGCGAGGAAGCCTTCAAAGATTGGACGGACACAGACTCTGTTTACGGGGCTAGGTCAGCTATTCCTTTGAGGATGAAGTGTGATGACTAAACCAAGGGGGGTACTTCCGTCTAGACATCTCGCGAACAAATGGTCAACAACTTACATAGCACCTAATTCTAAACGGCGGCTGCTTGGGCATGCGAGTCTGACAGAGTTATCGACTGTAGAGCACATCATCCTCCTTGACCTCCTCGGTGCCCCGAACCCGACAATACGATCTTATTTTATTGACACTGCTTGGTTATTTGATGCCATGATTTCCGCAGAAGCTCGGCTCAAGGATGCCGGTGCTCTTGATGCATCCGAAACGTCTACAAACTTCCGCAGTTTCTTCTTGCCTCGAACGGGGTCTGGGAACCAATACAACTACGGGTACATCGGAGATGATCACGTACCGTTTCTACAGAAAGGCGTCAACATTCTTCATATCATCGCATATCCTTTCCCACGTGTCTGGCACACTCTTGGGGTTCGTTATCATTCCCATGGGCCTGTCTTTGCTGTTGACCGACATTCTCTAGGATGATGCCTCAGCACTTGACGTATTAACCATGCGCCGATGGAACATGATACTGCGGGTGTTCATGTCCGAATACCTGAATCTCCAGCCCGAGATATCACAACCATCCCCCACACGCAATTACCTCCAGCGTTCTGCCAGTGAACTGGTGAGATTTATGCTAGTTATTGATGTCTCAAGCTCAGTAAAACTATGGAGCCCAGTGATCTGGTTATAAACACAAGTTGACCGACCATGACCAGTCTGCTTGATTTATTGACACAGGGATACAACTATGTGCGAATGACAGAGAGGGGAATAGTCTGGAAACGTAACTGGAAAGCATTTTGCAAAAACGTTTACAGTGCAAGGACGAGTGCTTTGTAATGTTTCACAAGTTCGGAGGCATCCCTGGCGAGCTGCGGGTGGGTTGCACATTAAGCTCCGCTGCTGTTCGAGAGAATGTATCAGTCTCAGACCTTCTGCCTTTCTCGTGCATCATCAAGGTGTGCCTTTGCCTTCTCCATCAGCCTCTTTCGCGATTTGCGCATGTCTACTTCTGATGCTTGCACTGTGCATACACACTTGATCATCCTGGGTATATGCGCTGTGAATACGCCAGGACTCACCCGTAGCCTTCATCGTATCCATAGTTTGTATGTGCTGGTGAACGACTTCATCGAGTAACGGGGAGTAGGCTGCACACAACGCGTGAATCTTCTCCTTGGAGACAGTCAATGAAAGAGAATGATTCGGCAGCCGCTCTCTTTGAAACATACTTCATCGGCCTTGAGTCGCGCTGACAGGTCGGAGCGATTTGCTTCATGTTGCTCTTTTATACGGGCCAGGGCGGATTTGCACCGAATCGCTTTCGAATGCGAACGAGACTTGTCAATCATGCAGAAGAGTGTTGGGTTACTTACGCATGTGCATTGGCTTCTTCAAGGAGTTTGACGCTTTCTGTCCGAGCACCCGCGAACGCGGTTCTAGCCCTTACTTCCAATGGAAGAGGTCTGTCACCCTTCTTGTTACTTGGCATCCTTAGCAAAGTTCAGCAAACGGTATTTCTGGCACGCAAGATATGTCAACTAGATGCTGCACCCACTGTAGCGTGACCAAGTAGTCAAAAGTTCAAGAGCCCTGATAGTACCTGAGACATACCTGTGGTTATCGGGTTTATCCTTACTGTAACACGGGTTGGTGACGCGACTTTTACAAGCAGGCTGGTGCGAGAAGCGCGACCTGGTGACTACTAGTATGCTTGCGGGCTGATCTATTTTGTCAAGAGAGGCGGTTCAGTGCTAACGCTATACGGATCTCATGGACACTATCCTTCTTACCGTTGACTACTCTATATTTGAATTTCCGGGGCTGAAGTCCAAGGTGATCGTGAGTCTAGTGGACCAAAGTGGTGAACTTAGATCATTTCTGATCATAGACGCGTCTGTGGCAAAGATCATGTGACCTGACAATTACTATACATTTCTACACTTGTAAGGATCAGCCGAGCCTGTACATCGTACAATGATACCTTAAACTGGTGGCAAGGACAGTTCCCCCAACTGCTCCAGACAGTCCAGCACGACTCCCAATGCAACCAAACCGAAACTTCTCGCTCCATAGCCCTCTTTTGAATTACTCTTCTCGTGACTTAACGCCCAAGCAGACCACCCGTTCTCTAAACCATCCCGCAGATCATCAGGCGATGCATGCTCCATACTTTCCGGTAGCATTCTGCTTCGAATATCGTGAACGAGGACAGAAATGCATTCTCTCATTGCATATGTCCGATCGTTTTTCCACTTTTTCTGTGAGCACTTCGCAAGGATAGTCCCGACGATGATCTCCTCCTCGCGCAGGCGTGCACCAGGTAGTCGTGAGAGTGTGTGGCAGGTTGCAACGTAGATGAGTTCGTCCAGGTATGCCGAGTATATGCTGTCGATAGAGACATTGAGTTTCGAAGGTCTCTCACGACGTTGTAGTTGTCGTTCGACTAAAGGACGAAGTGTAACGGAGATCAGGTCACTCAGTGGCTTCTCTAGCTGCTGAGGAGCGCAAGTGGGTATTTCGTCGAGCTGGATGTTACGATATAGATGGCCCAAGGCGCGGTCTGACTCATAATAGTCTGTCGGTCGGGGCGACTCTACCTCTGCTGCATGCCAATCGGGTTTGTAGGGGATGAGGCTGCGAGGAATATCCTTTATATCGACCTTCAATCCGTTCTTTGGGTAGTCAACGGCTTGGCTATGAAGCGCTGCGAGCTTCAGGCATGCCTCATGGAACGTTCCGTCCTATAATATGACCTGAGCTTGAGCTATCCACAACTTTGATGACACTACACACGCTAGCTTGATCTGCAGAGGATAAGTCGGTGTGCGTGAATATCATAGAATAGGAACTTGCCTGCAATGGTGATGTGCTTGTCCGAGACTAGCCCCTATAGCTCACCTCAGCCATCGAACAGTTGACGCTCACCCGGAATTAACGTACCACAACATCTGAGTTGATATATTCCACAACAAAATCACATACATCGTCGATCGTGCTGGGTCGATCGATCGTGAAAGGCAACCTTGGAGGATAGGACGCTGGATCATAATGATCCGGGAGGATCAAGGGTGGATGCTGTATAATCTCGTAGAGATCGCTAAAAGAGGTGAACCTCAGTTCAGGACCGTCGGTGGTGGCACTTTTCAAAGTTCTCCTTACCCATCAAGATCGCCACCGCCAAGCGAGTTTGCCAAACAAGTGGTGCCTATGGTCAAAGATATAGGTAAATGGAAAAAATTCAAACACGCGTGCACGTACCGGTGGATGAAAATACCACCACATTCTTCAGATGAGCAAAAAGACAGAGCTTATCACTTGGAGGTTTTCCGATGGCATATGATTGCTGAACTAAACTCGAGTTAAATTGTGATACCTGCTGCAACAAGCAAGGGGCATACCATCGCCTGGATGTATGACAGGACTCCTCGAGACCATACATGGACCGTGGAGCCATATGGGCTCATTATCCCCTGGCTTTTGAACACACGCTGAGGGGCAGGTGAATGATCAGAGGGAATTCTCAGAAATGAGTCACATACCATATATCTTACCGGGAGGGAGCTTGAAGACGTTCGAGTGGCCCCTTTTTTCGTAAGCAGGTCCTTCATCCGTGACACCCATCAGCATGTAGCTGTTAGGAATTGGAATGCGTGCATCATGTTTGACCGCTCGCAGTACGTGGTTAATGGCACAGGCTCGTATTTGTGCCAAAAAGGGGGTGTCAATGTTCCGCTGAAGAAGTGTCGGATTCAACTCCAGACCAAGGGTGTTGAGCTTCCGTAATGCCGACGCCAGTCGGAAAGGTTGAGATAATCCGTGGCTCTCCAAGAGCCCCGCAAAGATATTAACTGAGTCGTGAGCGGTGCGTGCCTCCGCAACGACCTTTTGCTGCAATTCCATAAAGGTATCTTTTGAGGCACCTCGGTCTTCTAGAACTGTAATCAAAGGTCTGTAGAAGTCGCCTTAGCATCCACATTATGAAACAGATGAAAAGAGAAATGAAAAAGAACAGAGGAAATAATAAGGAACATGCTAGATACCTGTTAAGATGAGGAGTATTGGGTTTCACGACGGGACGCGCAATCTCTATCGTAGCATACTCTTCTCCATGATCCTTAAACTTGTTCATGCTTTCTCGTAAACAAATGTGGATTCCCTGTAGTTGCATGTCAACAGCCACGACGCCTTTGTAGCCAAGGAATCTGATTTGGTACTGCAGTCCTGTTCAGTACGGTACTTTCAAGCGTGAAGTCACTTACAGCCGAAGGTTTCACTGCATTCGCACCACCATCTCGCCGAGCGTTGCAGAGAGTTTGCCAGATTAAATTACCAAGTTCCTCGCTGATAGTGCCGACACCGTCAGAAAACATGACGCCGTTTTCTACAATATCAGGCATTTCCGACCACTGCGACCGGTGAATTTTGACCGACGGATCTGTCGCTGTAAAGGCTTGCTGCAAGACTATTAGAAGGAAGTTTTGCGGAAGAAACTGACTCACGGCCATTCGGGCAGCATACTTCGAAGGGGAAGAAATGCACCCGCTGAAGTCTCCCAGGCTACTTCTGATTGTGTGGGCGTCGACGGGCCCTTTAGCGGCATGCTGGAAGGAACTAACGAACCAGACGGCGTGCTCCCTCAATGCAGATTGGGAGTAGGCTAGAAATTCGAAATGTTTGCCCGCAAGCTCAAATCCATTCTTCAAAAAGTCCCCGACGCGGCGCTGGACAAAGCTCGCCCCATCTACTTCCCTATCCCAGCGATACTGGAGACGATCCTCGTCACGAAAGTCGACTCGAATGAAGTTGCCTTCATAGCCTTCATACTCGCGAATAACGCGATTCGATTGCATTATGTTAGGACCTTCAAGGATGAGCCGAGTCGGAGTGACTGTAACACGGTGACAATAAAAACGGCCGGCCGGCGCCTCGGGACGGACCTTGCCGAGCTTCGCCTGCAGCACCATCTCGAAGCACTGTTGAATTGTTTGGCTTGGAGGACGAGCGCCAGCTTTCATCACAAAAAAGCGCATGATAGTAGCGGCAGATGACTGGTGGCGTTTGATCAGTTCAACTATCCGCGGGAGTAAATCCTCGAGTTCCTTTGTATTTGCGACACCATTCCGAAGAAGGGCCTCGATCTGAAAGGCTACAGGCCAGTTGGAGCTCAATGATTTCAGCCATCTTTGCACCAAGGCCAGTTTTCTGCTCGTGAAGAACTCCTGGCAGGTAGCTTGAATGTGGACTCCTTCGATCGGTGGACGAAGCTCTGCAATTTTACAGAACTGCTTGAATCTATCCAGATCTCCTGGCTCGGAGAGGATAATGCGTATGTGGTGAGCATATGGAGCAATTTTCTCATGTCCTGGGTGTAGAGCACCAACACGATCGCGATAATTCTTCGTATCTGACCACGTTCCGGTGAGGGTTCTGTTGATGTCCTCTCTTTCGATGATCGGCGGTGAGAACAGATCGAAACATATGTCTAGGGAGATTCTACGTTTAGATATTCAGGCTATGAGTACCATGCTTACATTGATGACCAAAATCGTAGCCCACAGCCATCTTGTTGACATTGGCAAAAGTGACGATCAGGCTGTGCAACAGCTGTCCTCTCGCTGGATCGCCAACCTATCCGGTTGCAAGATGTAACTTTTCAAATTCAGAGTGAAACATGTGCCAAACCTTTGCACGGATCAGTTTGTGCTCGTATTCGAATCTCAGCCACCCAAGCCCAGAGTCAACAAGATTGCATTCCCATTCCACGCTGAAGGCACGTGGATCTAACGGACGAGCGCCTTCAGGGCGATAGAACGTGCCTGGAAAATACGATCATAGTATCCAAAGGTGAAAGACACGGGGGAATGTATCACACCAATTTGCAATGTGGCGATACGAAAGTCTGAACTCAACGCGTCGATCTTCTCCTGCCGTTTCTGAGCGATATCTGGGTCCACGTAAGGAGCCTTTACCAGCGTGACTAGGGTGCTGTTTGGGATATGCTTGGCTGTAGGTCTAAATTTCAGACGCTTCCTGCCGACCTTGATGGTGACACCATCTTCGACGTCAACAAGTCGACGGAATTTCAGCCCCACGTCCTTAGAGGGTAGTATGAGTGACCCAGAACCGTTGTTACGAACGCCTCCACATTCGTTCTTGTCCAGCGTGACTCTAAAATTGATGAGTCGCCGCTGGCCATCGGCGTCCGATACAAACGGTCCGGGGCACGCATGCAGGACCTCTGCGATCGCTTTCGTGACTTCGTACTCAGTCACTTGAAAATCTAGGTTTCGAATAATGAACTCCATGAAAACAATGAAGATATGTAACTTGTAAGAGGGAAGAATGGATGGTTGATCGATAAGAATGTCGGAAGTGAACGCTAAGTTCAGGTGCCAAATATAGACCTTGTTCTGGAACCTCATCATACTAACTAACAACGAGGCTGCGATCAAGACACCCAGAACCCCAGCCCTTGAAACGAGGTTCAAGGCAAGAGGTAGACGCGACACATTTCTATGACTAACTTCCCGACAGATTCCATCCCTCGAGTAGCATCCGCTACTTATACGGTATCCCTGCGAACGCCTCAGATCGTGCCCCAAAAGGGATCGTATGAAGTATGTTTCCGACTTACCATTTTGTATCTGAGCAAACAACATGAGTACGTATAATACACACAAGCAGGAATAACGCACCCGTTGGAACTCATCATAGGCCGTGCTCCTCACATTTTCATGAGCATTGCGGATGATGCCCATCATCCATTCAGCAGCTTGACGCTCATTCAACCCGAGAGCAAAACGATCCTTGAGGCGCTTGATCGTAGATTCGCCCTTGAACGACGGGAGACCGGTGCCCAGCATGAGTTGGACTGTGCTGACGAGCTGATCCGCATGAGGTCGGATGGCAAGAAAAGCCTTCACCGTGAGATGTTGGAATAGTTCGTAGCCTTGGGAATATCTGCCGCCCATTAGAACCACCATCTCGTGGGTTAACTTGAAGGAGCTGGGTTCAAATTTGACTCCCTGCAAAGTGCAAATAAGGTCAGACAAACTGCTAAAGACATTGTCGTCTGATGATGAGCACTTACTCCAGGACGTGGATACGCGACGGAGACAAAGTAAGTAAACATCTCAGTGATCATGAATACAGAACTCATCTATATCGAACAGGAATCCAAAGTCTGAGATCAAGTTCAATGCCAGTTGATGTACTCTTACACAGCCAAAACTTACCGATATGCACGATATGCCCTTCACCATCAATCATGATATTGCCATTGTGACGGTCCTTGATTTGCAGGATATAGCAAGCAACAGAATAAGCAGCCATGGACTGGATGAAATTGAGACGAGCACGCTGGAACGCAACTGTCTCTTCTCCGCCATATTTCGAAATAAAGAAGTCAAGCAGGTCGTTTACGGTCGCTCTTCCCATCTCATCTCGAGATGTGGCATTGGGCACCACATCAATGACACCGCACTATAATACAACATAAGCGTGGTCCAGTATAAATGAAAACAAGAACGTGCTCACTCCAGCGGCAGTTGCGGTAACCCTGTAGGGGAAGAGGTAGAGCGTCAATCCAATACTGGTGAAGATATTTTTGAACATCGCAATGATTTGTAAGGCCAGCACATCTTGTCGGCAATCGTCGCCAACTTTGAAGATAGCCTGTTGCCAAACATCATATTCCTCGCGTTTCTCGAGCGCACCGTCCAAAAGAGACTCCGGATCGGAATCGATAATGATGCGCTCCTTCCTCACTTTGAACGTAGCCATGAACGGTGCCTTCGGAGAAGCTGCATTAAGCGAAAAACAGGCAATAGAACCATTTACGTACCTTGGCGTGGCTTTGAAGAGGTCGACCAGACTTTTTATCTATGTCGATGACTTTCCCGTCTGGGTTACTGGGCAGGTAAACTCCAACGTCAACGACTATCATCGCCATCTCTTCATCAATTTTTGCCTGTAAATCACGTCAAACTATATCCAAAGAATGTGTCTTCGAGCGTCTCACCTTTTTCTCAGGTTTCGACTTCTTGATGAAGGGCTTCAGTTTCCCAGAAATCGAAGTCACCTTGTTGAAAAATCCGAATTCCCGATCATAAAAGGCGCGAGCATCACCAGACAGCGAATCGACCACCATGTCGGTCATCCTGTCTAGAGCGGGTTTCAAAGAATCCTCCTAATCTCGCGTCAGCGAAGCGAAAATGAAAACGAAAAATTTATCGAACTCACAATCTCAGCAGCATCATCCTTGTAGCAATTGGCCTTCATGTTCCAGATAATCTGGTGACAAAAGAGCTGAGACACCTTTGCGGTTTCCAAAATGAACTGTGAGATATATCCTAAAGCCCGCATTCAGAACCATGCCATCAGAAGGCTACAGGTACATACCAAGGTCATCAAACCGAAGAGCCTGGACGACTTGAGGAACAAAAAAGAAAGTCAGATCGACAGGATGTTGCTTCAGCACTCCATGAGCATATTGTAACAAAAGCGGATCGTTGCCGTGTTGTTGTCGATCGAAGAAGGTAACAGCGATCACAGGAGGAACAGGCGCCCACACAATGATGTACTAACAGTATCGTGAATTCTCGACTCGCAATAGGCAGATCGGAAATCACCTTCAGCTCTCGTCTCTGTCCACCTCGGAAATGGTCTCCGATCAAAAATCGGAGAGCTTCTGGAGTGCCAACTACCTGGCTGGCGTTCGAACGCACCAAATTCTCCACCTCAGCATGAGCTGCCGGGCTTTTGAAACGCTCGGTCAGGTAGATCGCTATAGCTGGATCTACCTCCCACACCGTTCGGACGATGCCGGGCCAATTCGACTATCGAAACCGCATCAATCACCATTCAAAGAGAAATAAAGGTGCTTACCTCAAGCATATTGCGCTCTATCATACTATGGTGATCAATGCCTCGTTTCGCTTCGTTGCTAGGATTGGCCCAGACCGTAAGCCTGAATATTTCATTCTCTACTAGGAGACGGAGCGGCTGGTTGATGTTCTTTAGGCGCGCGACATAAACTACAGTGTATCAGCTCAACGCGGTATAGAAGGCTCGCTGTACTCACGGGACGTCTTCGACGCAGACTGATGAGGAGCAAGACTTGAAAGGGACGACAGGCTCCTGACTGAATCAGCCTGGAGATGCACAAGAAATTCGGACAAGACTTTGATGTCTGCATCAACTTGCACTCGGTTGGCTCCAAAAGACCACCTAAGCAGAGTAAGCATTCGCACAAATACTGACATCTGGGAGATACACTCACTGTGGACGAACAGCAAACCACGAATATGCCGTGCAATACAGACTTTCACGCAACATACACTCACAGACAGCATCTAAATGAGAGCTCTTCAACGTCTCCAGTCCGAAAAGAAGGAACGTGTAGCGTAGCTCTCGAGCCAGCGGATGAGTGCTGGAGATAATTTCAATATGATTTCGAATGGTTAAACCAATGAAGTACCTGAACAACTTGTGCGCTCGCGCAGACCGCAAAACAAGTCTCTGGATGAGGAGCATCACAGTCGAGCGGCAATATCTAGCCGCTTGCAATCGACTGAACAACATCTGTAGAACTAGGGTATGCGGCATGAGCAGTCGACGAGCATGAGTCGTCGCTCGATCTATCTCGTCCTTGTCAGTTGGACTGTAACTAATGGGATGGTAGAAGGGATCGTCATAACTGTGGATTGTCAGTTACTCAGAAAGTGGCAATGCACGGGATACGACGGACTTTGATGAAGCCGAGAACACGCCCTTCCGCTCCTTCACAGTTCCAAACCAAGATGTGAGCACTTCACACATAATTGCTACTTCCATGTTGGGACGCTCCGCGATGACCCACGTCCACGTCTCAATACCCACAGCGATCGCAGAGGGCGTGAAAACCTCAAACGGCAGAGCAACGAGGAAATGCACCAAGGTGTAATCGCACTGCAAATCCTGAGAACGGATATCAGAAGTATATACAGCTTGGTCTTACCTTCTCCAATGATATTAGAATCGCTGCGCAACGGAACAATAGACGCTTCAGATCTTGGAAAGTTAAAGAGCTGCGTTTATTCCGAATATCATTCATTGTATCGGCCATCTTGTCCTTGAAAGGCTGTACGCCAGTGCACGACATTTGAGGAGCCGCCTTGTCCAACGAATCTCGGTCTTCGCACGTTAAGAGCACTCTATAGCTCAAGGTGAACCGACTCACTTTTATGAGCCGCGAGCCGTAAACCAGCGACCTCCCCTGAAAAATAGCATTTACTTGCAAGTTGAATGGCAAGAGCACGTGCACGGTCAGATTTCCAGTTTGACAAGCTACACAGAGAAGCTGCGATGTATAATGATCAGCAGACTTGTACATAATTTAAGACCAAACACCTACAAAGTTGTCGGTGCACAGGACCAAAGGCTTTTGCAAACTTTTCTGCAACAGAAGCTCCTAGCTCAGCGGCGTCCGCACCGATCAGCGGCTGCGTCGCTGCGAGATATTTCTGTATCGAAAAATCAAGAAAATGAACTGCAGATGAAAATGATAAAGCTAACCTGGAGCGTCGACTGGAGCTCAATGGGAGCCCGGCTGAGCGCGAGTTCAAACCACGTATTGGCATTACGCTGCAGCTGCCCAAGGATGTCGTTTCGCACTTTATAGTCGTCCGTGAGCTGCAGCGTGATGCCGGTGCACTCGGAGTGAAACTCGTACACTGGATTATACTGCAATCTAAAGTTAGTTACTAGATTAATGGGTGCATATTTCTGTCACCTCGTCCGTAAACTCATTCTCGCACGCATGACGCAGAAGCGTTAGACACTCAAGAATTGCGTACACAAGTGGTGGGTCGCACATAAGAGACGGGAATGATGTGATCAAGCTGTATAGATATTTCGTTGCGACGTCCCGAGCACGAGATATGCGATGAGTGCTGCCTACAAGCAGCTTCCGAAGCTCCTCGGACAGATGTTCCGGTAGTGCCTGTTCCAAAGCTTGGGAATTCATCTCCCCAATGCACCCGCGAATAACCTGCTCCTCATTAGTTCAGCGCACCTTACCCAAAGCTAATCATTACCTTGTCAGCTATAGATTCCATGCATGCGATGAGATTGCTCTGTCGATTCAGGCTGCCATTCGTAAAATATGACACCAGAGATGATGGAAGGCCAGCAGCAGATCGCATGCTCTCGATGTCGTGCATAGTCAACAAGAAAATTACCTGTCCCGGGGATAAAGAGCGTATCTCGCTGGCGCGGTGTGGAATATGGCGTGTAAGGGACGATCGATGTTTTGAAATAACCTATCAAAATCATTGAGTACCCGTCCTTTCCAAACCCCGCAACAGCACTCACAGAATGCGCATATTCATGCCGGATGACAGTGCTGTACTCGATGTCGCTCGCAGCATCATGGGCATTCTCGAGAACAAGCGTTGGCGTCTTCGTTGCGATTTTTGCGAGCGCAGGCATGAGCCACGTCATCGCACCCTTCTCCTCGCCAGTTGTGAAGTTGAAGAGGACGCAGAGGAACCACATGGTCCGGAAGTGCGCAGTAAGCTCTTGAGAAGCGGTCAGGTGTGGGGAGTAATCCGCGTGTGTAAGGAGTGCTTCAATTGGCAACAGTAGGGAGGCCAGCTGCTCGACCATCTCTTCTGTCTGAATCGAGCGTTCAGCACAAGATCGCAAAGTGTGATCAGACTCACTTTAACATGACGGTCGGACGTCGCGACGTTCTGGATAGCAACACCTTTGTCCGAGAAGAGAGTGAGCAGTTCGACGAGGTATACATCATATAAATCCGGCCTTTGATTCAGTTCCCGGGCAAGCCTCGTCTGGGCGGCTAACACCTACTATCCATCAGCACACATATCACTCGCAAATAATTTCCTACGTACCATATTATTCGAGAATCTGGGGTCTTCCAAGTTCGTAGCGCGATTAATAAGTGAAAAC
The DNA here is from genome assembly GCA_016584345.1 of Suillus ampliporus. NCBI lineage: Eukaryota > Fungi > Basidiomycota > Agaricomycetes > Boletales > Suillaceae > Suillus > Suillus ampliporus. The sequence continues at coordinate 92,013 of JABCPV010000069.1, read as the reverse complement.
GCACGCGCAACATCTACAAACGACTCTGCGGGGGCTACAAGCGCCAGGTCCACAAGGTTGTATGCGATCGCAGCCTCAAGAGTCGGCTCTGAAGTCCGTAAGCGCTGCAGCAGCATCGAGATCGTGAGCTTAGTGACCTCCTCCTGCCCCGCAGTGTGAAACTCAAGTGCAAGGCGTGTGACGACGGAGATGGTAGTGATCCCGATGAGCCGCTTTTCTTCGTCTGTGCGCCCGTGTAGTCCTGTCTCGTCACTGTGGAAGGTCATATTATCATTCGGGGAGGAGATCGAGGAGGCGTAGAGAGGATTGGAGAGGAGTTGTTGGGAGGAGAGAGATTCGGATATTTCTTTTGAGGTCGCAGCAATGTAGTTGAGGAGCGAGTACATATTGGACATGATGGAGTCGTCACCAGGGGACAGCTGGGAGGGCTTGAGGCGGACTGACGGAACCGGGTAAGGAAACACACATACCTTGATGCAAAGCGCAAGACATTTAGCAGCAGCCGTCAGAGGTGGAGGTGCCCTCTTCTCGGTGTTGAATGCGAACTCGAATATCGAAAGCGGGGACGTGACGAAGTGGCGGAGATGGCTGACAAAAGACGGGGCGATCTCAGGGAAACTGTAAATTATCAGCAAAGGAAGCACTGCACTTTTCATAGCCTGACTAACCTTCGCACAAGCACCGTAGTAGCCTTGAGTGCAGATTCCTGAACAAGATTGTCCAGAATGGGTGCGTTGTCGCTCAATAGCTGTGTCAGGCGAGTGTGCAAATCCCTATCGATCTCTCGAAGCGCAACTGAGCAGACGGATGCTAGTTTCTATCCATGAACAACGGGTTAGATATCACCAATCGAAGCACGAGGAAAGCATACCAGGCTTTCAGACATGGTCTCCCATGCATACGTATCAACGGGCGGTTCAGTTTCCATACCCTCAATCTGCTCCAGCAGATCACTAAAGCACTGCAGGGTATCCCTAATGACGAGCGTCAATGCCTCCTTCGTCTCCTCTTCGTCCTCTAATTCCAAATCCTTCGCAGGGCATTTCATGAGGTTCACCCACGCTTTATTCGCCGCTACCGCTTCGCGCACCTGGCCCTTGTGCACCAGAGGGGTACTTGCAAGGGCTTGCGCAAGCACAGTCCATTGCATCTCCATGACACAGCACACGATGAAGTATCCGCTCAGTGGGCGTCCAAACGCGATGTATCGAGAGATGAAGGTATGGCAGAAGGCGATGGAGGTAGCGTCGACGTCAGGATTTGCCTCTGCTTCCTGATGTATGTCGAGTAGGAGACGGTTGATTCGTTCAAGGACGGGAGTCGCGACAAGAGATTGGAGGGAGGTAGAGAGAAGGCGCCATTGAGGGGCTGTCCATGGGTAGAGGGTGGATGTGATGGCGCGGTACAGTCCATGGATAGAAGGTGTGAGGTGTGTGAGCACATCCATGGCTATGAAAATGTGAGAACGCCTGCACTAAAGGCCGATGGACTGCTTACAGGTGGATTCCTTGAGGTTTTCCACAATGTCAGTGACGAAAGTGATAATAGAGGTGACGGCGTTGTCTGCATATTCTGGATGTGCGCCGCAGATACGCAGAAGGGCGGAGACGGTGGAAAAGACCAGCTGATCAGGCAGGGCCCACTCTGATGGACGGTCAGGGGCGCTGAGCACAACATACGAGAGATGACGCACCATCCCATGAGAGACATCGGTCAAAGTCGACGTGTGGCACGTCGTGTAAAAGATCCGTTAGTACGGGAATGAGGGTATCAATTTGCTTCGCGATATGTTGGTCCGGAAAGTTCGCGACAAGTTCCCCGAAAGCAATGTTGCAGTGGGCCCTGGCCTCGGACTGCGCCTTGATGATAAGTCATGATACAGACATTGAGCGGACACGTACCATGAATGCACGAGGTTCATCCCTTTCCCCAGAGTCACCATTGGGTACACTGTGTTTCTCATCTGTCAGCTGGGCCTTGGACTGAATGAGGTCACGAGTAGTAAGGAGGTCATCTTCTGTTTCTGGTTCAAGGGTAGCAAGGTCCGATAGGATTCGCTGGCGGATGTTCAACTCCAAGCTAAAACAACGTTGTCAGATGTCAGGCAGAATGAATTTAAGTGACGCACCAGTCCATCGTTCTTGAGCAAGAATTGGAGTAGACGCGATGATGTCTAAATGGAAAGGACACACAGGCTAGCTGTAATGTCGCAGAGGAGAGGAAATGAAGAAGGCACTATGGCCGAGTGGTTAAGGCGAGAGATTCGAATAACGTGATATCTCTTACGGTTCCCGTGCGCAGGTTCAAATCCTGCTGGTGTCGCTTTTTCTACAAAAAATAGAAAGCACTCATTTGACTGAGTCCCCCCGCTTTCTGCTGCGTGCCGTCCAAACGCTTTCCACCATTCCCCCGTCTGTGCCCCCCGCGTCTGGTGCACATATGCTTTCGCCCTCACCAGTCCCACTTGCGTATCGCGCCATCCGACAACCCACTCACAATTCCGACATCGTCTTGAAACAAGACGAAATCACATTCCTCGTTGCCTTCAATTTGGTGCCTCGGATTCACATGCATCGATGAAGCACAAGTCCTCATGATCGACTCAAGTCTGAGGATTTTGTATAAGATGTCCTTACAGGAACACCGAACTTGAGTCGATCTACTGTCTTACACTGACGACACAATCACCCCAACGTTCGTCCCCCGTCCTCTGCTCCCCTTCGTCCTCCCCAAGTCAACCGTACCCCACTACCCAAACTCGATCGCTACCCAAGGCGCATGGACATCCGACGTGATCTTCAAACATGAATTGAAGACCTCTCAGACAAGGAAAACAAACTTGAGGACGCTGTACGCACTTTCTTCACCTCTCATTTGGGAGGTGATTACTGATTACTGACTAGGTACTACTCTCCTCAATGCGACAAATAGAACGTGGCGATACGGAATCGTGGGTTTGATTGGGTTATTCCGATCGGGTGGCATACGATGCAGTTGGAAGAGAAGAACGAGGTCCGTGCCAGGGTCTCTTCATTTGTTCGGGCGTTAATGTCATTGTAGGCAGAAGACGTCTCTGAGGGATCCGATACAGGTCAATCAGGCGGAGGACCCTCCATAAACGGGGACGGCGAGGAGAACGACGAGTCAGGTCCTGATCTAGACGCAAGGATAGAAGACATGGATGAGGGTGAGACGGCCGTCGGCGAGTACTGATGCGGAGGATGTCAATGATGTTACGGAGGACTTCGAGGAGAAGTCGAGCGATGTGTCATAGTGCGCACCGGGGACGATAAACATCAAGGACAGAACAAATGATAAAATTATAGGTGGCATCGATAAATCTTGGCATGTGCGTACATGCGAGATCTAACAGATATACATAATTCACAAATAACTTAGGCTCATCTTCACCTCTGCTTTCTCCTATCGACCGCGAACCCAAGTCAAGCGACAACCCCTTGAAAATCTGTCACAGATAGCATCCTGTGTGCATGCCCTCTTCTGTTGGTCATGACAAATGACCGCGCGCATGGACGGACATGTCCCATTTTTGATGCTATGAAGAGGGCGCGTGGGAGGAAGGTGAGAAGGTCGGTGGCAAATTGTTTTATCTGTTGCGCAGGGGACGAAGGGAGACCCACCAACACAGGCTATACAATTGACACCTCGTCCCTTGAAGACACAGTGCGATAGTAACGCGTTGCAGAGAGTTGGATCGTCGGCACTGTGCCCCGACGGTAAGCTAGGGAAATGCTAGATGACATAGATATGCGCGGATGGTGTGCCCCGAGGTGTTTGGGGCGATGAAGTGCCGGAGGAAAAGTCCTACTGTTGAAATTCAGTCGACTGATTGGTCACTTATGGATGTTGTGATCGCACGAGAATGAGCTTGTTGTCTTCTCCTACGCTTCCGAAGCGGTATGTTCGCCCATCGCAGCGGAGCTCGTCGGATGAGACGAAAGAGGACTGTCCTTGACGTCGTGCGACGACCCGTTGTTCCCAAGGGGAGAGGATCGTGGGGAGGTCATCTTGGCTGCCAGTCCGGTTGAGGTTAGACGATCATTTTGTGGAGAAATGCACGAGAATGAAGCGCCCGTCGGGTGACCGGTGACCATGCAACAGAGGTCAGAGCAGCAACATAAGATGCGTAGAAATCAACCGGACTGCATCGGAAAGATCACGTTCAGTTCAATCCCCGGTCGCAGGCGGTCATGGCAGTCAAGGTTGACTGAACAAGGGGAAGACTCAAGAGTGAATAATATGAATTGTTGAGCGCTGCGCGTCGCGTCTGAACCAAGCATGCACAAATAAAGGCGGGCAACGCGCCAGTCATTGAGTGCAATCACGATACAACGGTGATAGTGACTTCAAAGTTCACGGTGGTGAATGAACTTCGTCCTTCCAAGTCTGCGACTCATGAGCACCAGCACTAGTACTTGCAGCCATCACGGGCAGTCTTCGGCAATCGATAAGGCCTAAGGATATGGTTCAGTCCGGTCCTTTGCGATAATTATAGTACCAGGACATTGCTAGCTAGGAAAGGGGGACACCTGTGTCCCCCGCCGCGTCTCCGACTTTGCAAACGCCCCAGTGGAGGATTGATCTCCACTGGTTCGCCGTTCCCGCCGGCCGTTTTGGCCGCACCAGTCTTCTACTCTACGGGGCCATGATGATACTGTTCGCGTGTGTTTGTTATCCCTAGCGTGTGATGTGGATGATACAAGTACCGGCAGGCGCCTATCCACCATTCGTCCCATCTACCACCGCCCTCGTCCTTTTTGACCGAGGCACCTCTTTAACAGACCCAGTTGTGCTTTCCAACTTTGTTGATGACGAAAAAGCTCTTGCATTTGGTGGGGCGAAGCCACGCGAACCCTCATTTGCCGGTGCCAGTGGAGAGGGGAGCAAGTGAAAGCGAGGTATTAAACATTCCCCTTCCTACATCTACTGGTTGTGTGAGTAACGAGTAACGATGTCGTTCTAGTCGTCCTCTCTCCCACATGGAATCTCGCAAAGGACTCCTTCCCAAGTTACGGGACAAGTTGGCCAACCGTTCTGCTCGAAGCGCTCGACAGTCTCCGAACCCTGAACCCGCAGCTGCAAGTACCAGCGCCCAGGATCTCATGCACACCGGAACAACCCAGGTATGTGCAACCCTTGGAACGTTCCATGATCGCTACTAACTGCCGCAGGATCCTTCATTCACTGCTCCCACTCCCGAACCAAATCCTGGTCAGTCTTCTAGTGCATGTATTACAAATGTAAGTTCAACCATCGTAGTTCGGAACATTCTATCTCTCTTTCGATCTGTACTAATGTCCATCATCAGGCCGAACAACCTGACACGAAGTCTGTGAATAAAAGAATCATCGATGCCACCAAAGGTGTGGCGGGCATGGAAAATGTCACAGGGATTGTCGAAAATACCGCTTCAGCACCCAACAACCTACAGTCCGTCTCCGATGCGATCAACACATTCTCCCCGATCCTTGCACCCTTGAAGGTATTCAACTCTATCGCTGAAAGGCTTGCAGATGTAAGGGCGTTCATCGCTATCTCTATTTTGTGCGCGGCTGACCTTCGTGCATAGCTCCATCCCTATGCAAAGGTGGCATTGAGCATATTCACCTACGCTTCCAATGTGCGCTTGTTTCCATACTCCCGCCTTTGCAATTTAATAAGATTGTTTCGGTGGTAGATGATTCTCGATCAAGCGTCCCGCGATGCAGCTGTTGCTAGTCTCCTCGCGAAGATCTCAGCCGTCTATGCTTTGTTGGCGAAAGAGGAGGCACTGGCCAGGATTTCATCAATGGTAGAGATATACGGAAAAATGTCGCGACAGATGCTGGAGTGCGCCGATTTCATCGTCCATTACTCGGACATGAAGGGTTTCTGTGAGTCAGTTCCATTGCATCCGTCGTCAAAGACTCAGTCTCTGTACAGGGAAAAGACTCGGCAAGCACGTCCTCAAAGAAACAGAGGCCACGATCCAAAGCTACAACGACGTTCTCGACAGTCTCATGCAGCAGTTCAGAGATCAGGTGTCCATTGACACCGTAGTAACTGTTCATCGCATCGGTAAGAGTCGGCCTTGTGTTCTCTCTGAGCCTTGTCTGAAATTCGATGGCTCGATGACCCAGCTGAAGACCTAGATATTAGCGGCATGAATTGCGTGGGTGGTGCCGGACGGAATACCTCCAAGAATTGTCTCCCAGGAACTCGGGAAGACATTCTGTCCGAGATCAAGTGCTGGATCCGCAGCACGGGGGAGGACGTGCCGCGGGTCTTATGGTTGTCCGGCACCGCAGGGAAAGGGAAATCAGCCATCGCACATACCATTGCGAACTGGTCTCATGAGCGCGGGGGCCTACGAGCATGTTTCTGCTTCGACCGCACAAGGGAAGCCGAACGCCGGCACGAAAAGATATTCACTACTATCGCACGCAACTTAGCTGATTGCGATCTTACGATGCGGGGAGCATTAGCGCGTGCGGTTCATGCCGACAACGAGCTCAAGGATACCATAGACATCTCCAGACAATGGCAGGAGTTAGTCGTAGGACCAATTGGCGAAGCCTCGAAAGCCATCACTGCACCTGTCCTGATAATCATTGATGCATTGGACGAGAGTAGTGATGCCCAATCCCGGGCACAGATTCTCCATCTGCTTACTGGCAACCCGAACACTTCTTCTCCCCAACTCCCAGCAAACTTCCGTATCATCGTCACTTCCCGTCCACTCAGAGACATCGGGGATGGACTGCAAACTGGGTCACATGTCCGTCATATCTCCCTGGATGAAATCCCGGTCGAGTGCACAGAACACGACATCGAAATTTATATCTCCACTATGCTGCAAGGCCCACGCAACCCATTCGACGACGGGCACTTCAAGACGCTTGCTCAGAAATCTGACGGGATGTTCGAATGGGCTCGTCTCGCCTGCGAGTATATCAAGCGTACCAACAAAGTGGGGGCGGATCCAATGGCCCGATTCAAAGCTTTGGTTACCGGAGCGTCTAAAGATCAAAAAGGAACACATCTGTTGGATGATATGTATCGGCTGATCTTAGCAGAAATCATGTCTGAGGACGAGGAAGCAATCACCATGTTTCGCTCTGTGATGGGCCAAGTCGTTGCATCATTGGAACCGCTTTCCATGTCTGCGTTGACCGCAATGCGACTGCAATTTCCACTTGAGGGTGACCGCTACCAGGTGGATTGGGTGCTTGGACCAATGGGCTCGCTTATCGCCGGCACTACGGATTCTCAGACTCCCATACGTCCTCTCCACGCATCATTCTACGACTTTCTCACAGACAAATCGCGCAGCCATGACTTCTTCGTTGATGCGCCGTCGGTTCAGAGCGACCTTGCCTTTGCCTCGCTTCGGGTGATGGAGCGCGGACTTCGCTTCAACATCTGCTCTTTGGAGAGTTCTTACTTGGCCAATTCTGCCGTTCCTGACTTGGAGAGACGAGTCAAAGATTCCATTCCAACTGCGCTATCGTACTCATGTCGATTCTGGGGGAGTCATTTGGGCGCTGCGTCCTTCCAACCATCAATCGCAGAGGAAGTTGAAGCTTTCTTCAACGGAGAGCGCCTCCTTTGGTGGTTAGAAGCACTGTCTCTGATGAAAAGCCTTGGTGACGCAGTGGGGTGCCTCTCGTCTATCGCAAACTGGTTTACGGTGCGTAGCTTGAGCTCATTATTAAGACTAATGTGTCCTTACGATTAGTGGGGTGCTTATAGGGTCACGTCGAGTATACACCTATCGGTGACGCCGCCAGGGACACCCTACGTTTCGTTCGAACCTTCGCACCCACCATCTTACACAGCACTCCTCATTTATACCTCTCCGCTTTGCCGTTTGCTCCAACCCAGTCGAAGATATTTCAAAAGTTCGCCGCACAGTTTCCTTGCACCCCCCACATTGTTGCTGGCCATGTCGTAAAGTGGCCTCAGATGGAAAAGATACTCCACTGGTGTTCGGAGGTTTTGTCGGTTGCAATGTCGCCAGACGGAAAACGCATCGCTTGTGGTTCACGCAACGGAGTGATCCAGGTGTGGGATATGGAGACTGGGGAGGCACTGGGTGCCCCTCTCCAAGGCCACACTGACTGCGTTACGTCTGTCGCATTCTCGCCGGATGGAAAGCGCATCGTGTCAGGTTCATGGGATAAGACAGTCCGGGTATGGGATGCAGTGACTGGCAAGGCATTGGGTTTCCCTCTCGAAAGTCACACTGACTGTGTTTATTCTGTTGCAATCTCGCCGGATGGAAATCGCATAGTATCTGGTTTAGATGATGGGACCATTCGGGTGTGGTATATGGAGACTGGCAAGGCATTGCAAACTGTTCTCCAAGGACACACCTCCTGTGTTTATTCTGTCGCAATCTCGCCAAATGGCAATCACATTGTGTCTGGTTCATCCGACACCACCATCCGGGTATGGGATATGTGGACGGGCGAGGCATTGGGGGTTCCTCTTCGAGGGCACACTGCCTCCATTTGCTCTGTCGCAATCTCGCCGGACGGGAAACACATCGTGTCCGGTTCGGAAGACAGGACGATCCGGATATGGGATTTGGAGACTGGAGAAGCATTTGGTGCCCCTCTCCAAGGTCACACCGCCTATGTTCTGTCTATTGCAATCTCGTCGGATGGAAATCACATCGTCTCTGGTTCATCTGACCAGACGATCCGAGTGTGGGATGCGAAGACTGGCGAGGCATCAGGATCCCCTCTCCAAGGTCACACTAACTATGTTACGTCTGTCGCAATCTCGCCGGACGGAAATCGTATAGTGTCGGGTTCATATGACACGACAATTCGGGTGTGGGATACAGATACAAGTACTGCCGAGGCATTGGGTGCCGCTTTCCAATGTCACACTGCCTCTGTTAACTCTGTTGCGATCTCGCCGGATGGACATCACATTGTGTCTGGCTCATCCGACAAGACCGTCCGAGTGTGGGATATGGAGACTGGTGAGGCATTGGGTGTACATCTCCAAGAGCACACCGACTCGGTTCTGTTGGTCGTAATCTCGCTGGATAGACATCGCGTCATATTTTGTTCATATGACATGATAATCCGGGTGTGGAATGTAGAGACCGGAGAGACATCAGTTGTCCCTCTCCAAGGCGGCACTGACTCTGCTCAGTGTGTTGACATCTCGCCGGATGGACATCACATAGTATTAGGGTTCCCTGATTCAATCCGGATGTGGGATACGGAGACATGCGAGATATCAAGTACGATCGGGGTGCAGAATGCAGAGACGGGCGATGCATCGGATCCCCCTCCTGGATCACTCTTTGACGTTGCAGTCTCGCCAGATGCGACACGCATTGTGTCTCATTCATCTAATAATACGCTTCAAGTTTGGGATGTGCAGGCTGGCAGAGCATTGGGTGCACCTCTCCAAGGTCAGATAGGTGGTATCAGCTCTGTCTCAATCTCGCCCGACGGCAAATGCATCATGTCTGGTTTCTGGGACAACACGATCCGAGTGTGGGATCTGGAGACTCGCGAAACATTGGTTGCCTTGTTCCAAGGCCACTCTGGACCTGTTTGGTCTGTCGCAATGTCACCCAATGGCAAGCATATTGTTTCTGGTTCGCGGGATAGGACGATCCGCGTGTGGGATATGGAGACCGGCGAGCCATTAGCCTCTCTCTCGGGGCACACTGACAGTGTTTGGTCTGTTGCCATCTCGCCCGATGGCAAACGCATTGTGTCTAGTTCAAATGACAAGACCATCCGGGTATGGGATCTAGGATTTCTTACCCTGCACCAACCCTTCAAAACGTCCGCCATTTGTTTCTCACCCAATCAGGCTCATGCCCTTCATTCCCCTTCCTCATTCCTCCAAGATTCTTCCACCCCAGCCTCTCTTGCCGCGAACGAGGAGGGATGGGTTGTAGGTCCCGACGGAAGGCTTCTTCTCTGCATTCCACTCAATTTCCACCCGGTGATATATGCCTCAGGCAACACGCTGGTGATCTCCAATGATGTCTCGCACTTTGATTTAAGTCGTCTCGCACACGGCACGTCATGGCACAAGTGTCGGGAACAGAAGGTCATCCTTTCTTCGCATTAATACCTCGTTGATTACGCCTTTGATACATACACCGAGATGAAGTTCTACGCACATTCTACGAGCATTCTACACAGAATTTGTACATATACATTCGCCATTTGTCGATCGAACGCCTTCACTTATACTTCTTCATTCCGTTCTACCACAGCGAATGCTCCCGCTCTCACAAGGTCACTTTGAACGTGCGCATAGATTTTATTCACGACTCTGTTCTCATGAGACGTTAAATATTTGCTACCTGCACCAACCGTTGCTATACTCTTGAGACTGTCCACGGTGCAAGTTACAATTCAAACACCCCTCGCTTGACAAGGGCTGCCTCGGGGGAACGTTTTGCGGTCGGAGAGCATGAGGTGAATACGGGTGTTGGGGAGGGACACTGTGTTCTCGCCGTCGATGAGTGCGTAGATGTTCGTCGATAGTTGTAGTTGTACAGTTAGCACCGGAATAGCAATTGGACTTGACGCATGACACGGTCGAGATCGTTTGAACGTCGAATCGTTCCTTGGATCCACGTGCTTCGCCAAAGGCTAGAGCTTGAACGTTGATCCCCGGAAGCTCGACATGATAATGGCGTGTTATCGATGGGAGGACATTTATGTTCTTCCTGCATCCGTTCCAAGCGGTTGTCGGTGGAGTGGAATGATGATAGCATGAGCCCAGGGAGTATATGAGCATTGGGCGAAAGGAACGGTCTACACAGGTGGCATCACTTGTAGCCTCCAGGCAAGCCGATAGAAGGAATATAGTCGATTCTGTATAGTAGCATAAGAGAAAGACAGGCGCTATGGATCGAAGGCGCACTCCAAGACGGTGAAAAGATGTTGTGATCGTGCACATGTGAGACTCCCGAACGTATAAGGACTACTAGAGTTTACGCGAACGTCAAACTGCACGTCCCTAGGTCGCTACTGTAGCTGCGGTCCAAGGGTGATGACGCACGCAGAAAATCGGCAGCGTGCAAGTGCTTGTTTGAGCATCTGCTCAACCAACGAAGAAACATCAGCCAACGCATGCGAATGTATAAAAGACTCACACTACCTGCTACGCACGAACCTCACGTCTCATAGGACTTACTGATGTCCCCACCCTCCAAGCCTCATCCGCTTCCTAACAGGCGTATCACCTCCGACACAGCCGCGTTTCTTGATATCCAGCGATACACCCACTCTTACAATGCAGCGAGATATCGGGCAAAGAATTGGGAAGTCATATCTCCTCGTCCGCATCCTCCTCTTCGTCCATTATATTACCCAGGTCGTCAGGGAAGTTGTGTAAAGAGACAGATGCGGGAGGAACCTCGTCATCATCGATATCGAGCTGCAGGCAGTGGGAGGGCTCGAAGGTCTCTGAGATATGGACTTGAGCTCCTTCCTGCCGCATGTCAGCTTGAACTTCTCTCGGCGAGGCGGAAACTCGAGCTCCTGGTTATAGGTATTGGACTAGCTCCGCGCCGACACGTCTGGTTTCTTTACAGGCGTTGCAGTTAGGAGGGTGATTGCTTGCGCTGCATGGGATTGGGACTAGGACTGGGAGTTGGTATGCCATATGATGGTTGCAGCGGGCGCCTTCGCCATGCACCCGACATGCTTATTTTCCAGGTTAGCGCACGTTGGAGGGTTGCTGTGCGCTTCTTGTCTTTGGCGAAGGGCACAGAGAGTGAGGGAGTGCGTGCGGAGGCGTTCGTCGTTGGTGCACTGTGCGGTCCTGCTGCGATAGTAGATAATGAATGTTATGGACGAGAACTGGGGATGTATTTTTATGCAGCGGGTCCAGGAGAGGGAGGTTCATGGGAGAAGGGAGAGTCTGAGAAGAGTTTGGAACGGAGGAGAGTGCATTGCTCTGGGAGGTTTGACTTAAACCTGGAAAGATTAGCCTTATGAATACTACACGCGAGGTCAACGTCAACACCTACAGAGGCTCGACTACGTCTTTTGCACCCAGTCATGTTCGTTCTTGTGAGGAGTTTCATGTGTGTGAGATGAGGGATACGAGCTGCCACATGGAAAGTGTTTCCATGAAGAATTCGACACGCTCGACGGAGGGAGGGGTCACGAAGTTTGGTGTATCTTTTTTCCTCTTACGCGAGCGACGGTGTTTGACGGGTAAGTGTTGTCGGCGGGTGGCACTTTGACAGGTGTGAACGGAGTGCACGGTCCAGGGAGAGAGCTTAATGAAATGTAGCAGAATCTGAATCTGGCGTTATGATGTGGAAAAAAGTAATGTAACAAGCACTTACTCGTGTTGTTCCATGCTCGACCCAACCAGATCTCCATTTACTCTCTACCATCAGTCTCTTCACGGTTGAGGTGTCCACTGCTATCCCCGCTGGCGTCGGTCTTCTCGTACGCAAGAGCATACCGCATCATACCTTCTTCTGCTTCACCCGTACTGCCGCCATAGAATTCGAAAGTACATGCTGGACCCTGATCTTGGAATAAGTAGCGACAGAATGACGGGCGCGTCTGAACCAATCATGCACAAATAAAGGCGGGCAACGTCAGACGTGCCATCTGCGCTGGTCGAGTCATTGAGTAGAGTGATACAACATTATCACTGCCAATAGTGACTTTGTGGTGAACGAACTTCAGTCCTCAGTCCTTCCAAGTCTGCGACTCATGAGCACCAGCACTGGTACTTGCAGCCATCAATGATCAGGGCCGTCTTCGATAATTGATAAGGCCTAAGTTTAGTCCGGTCCGTTGCGATAATCATTGGGCGCTTCTACAATCCAAATGTATCTTTGGCTGCTTAGACACGCGGCAGGCGCCTATTCACCATTCGTCCCATCCACCGCCACCCTCGTCCCTTTTGACCTTTAACAGATCCAGCCGTGCTTTCAAACTTAGTTGATGACGAAAAAGCTCTTGCGTTTGGTGGGGCGAAGCCATCCAAACCCTCATTTGCCAGTGGAGAGCGGAGCCAGTGAAAACGAGGTATTAAACATTCCCCTTCCTACATCTACTGGTTGTGTGAGTAACGATGTCGTTCTAGCCGTCCTCTCTCCCCCATGGATCTCGCAAAGGACTCTTTCCCAAGTTACGGGACAAGTTGGCAAACCGTTCCGCTCGAAGTGCTCGACAGTCTCCGGGCCTTGAACCCGCAACTGCAAGTGCCAGTGCCCAGGATCTCCTATACACCGGGACAACCCAGGTATGTGGAGCCCTTGACATGTTCCATGATCGCTATTAACTACCGCAGGATGCTTCACGATCCATCGCTCCCACTTCCGAACCAAACCCTGATCAGTTTTCTAGTTCAGGTATTGCAAATGTAAGTTCGACCATCGTAGTTCGGAACATCCTATCTCTCTTTCGATCTGTATTAATGTCCATCAGCAGGCCGAACAACCTGACCCGAAGTTTGTGAGTCAACGAATCGCCGATGCCACTAGAGGTGTGGCAGGCATCAAAAACGATCCAGCAATGGTCGAAAATACCGCTTCAGCAATCAACAACCTACAATCCCTTCCTGATACGATCGACACGTTCGCCGCGATGCTTGGACCTTTGAAGGCATTCAACTCCATCGCTAATGGGCTTGCAGATGTACGGGCGTCTGTCTCTGTCTCTATTTTGTGCGTGGCTGACCTTCGTGCGTAGCTCCATCCCTATGCAAAGGTGGCATTGAGCATATTCACCTGCGCGTCCCAGGTGCGCTTGTTTTCATATCCTTGCCTTTGCACGTTAATCAGGTTGTTTCGGTGATAGATGATTCTTGATCAAGCGTCCCGTGATGTAGCCGTTTCTAGTCTTCTTGCGAAGATCTCAGCTGTCTATGCTTTGTTGACGAAAGAGGAGGCACTGGCCAGGATTTCGTCAGTGGTAGAGATATACGGAAAAATAGCATGACAGATGCTAGAGTGCGCCGACTTCATCGTCCATTACTCGGACATGAAGGGTTTCTGTGAGTCAGTTCCATTGCATCCGTCGTCAAAGACTCAGTCTCCGTGCAGGGCAAAGACTCGGCAAGCACGTCCTCAAAGAAACAGAGGCCACGATCCAAAGCTACAACGACGTTCTCGACAATCTCATGCAGCAGTTCAGAGATCAGGTGTCCATTGACACCGTAGTAACTGTTCATCGCATCGGTAAGAGTCGGCTTTATGTTCTCTCTGAGCGTTCCCTGAAATTCGATGGCCGATGACCCAGCTGAAGACCTAGATATTAGCAGGCATGAACTGCGTGGGTGGTGCCGGACGGAATACCTCCAAGAATTGTCTCCCAGGAACTCGGGAAGACATTCTGTCCGAGATCAAGTGCTGGATCCGCAGCACGGGGAGAGGACGTGCCGCGGGTCTTGTGGTTGTCCGGCACCGCAGGGAAAGGGAAATCAGCCATCGCACATACCATTGCGAATTGGTCTCATGAGCGCGGGGGCCTACGAGCATGTTTCTGCTTCGACCGCACAAGGGAAGCCGAACGCCGGCACGAAAAGATATTCACTACTATCGCACGCAACTTAGCTGATTGCGATCTTACGATGCGGGGAGCATTAGCGCGTGCGGTTCATGCCGACAATGAGCTCAAGGATACCATAGACATCTCCAGGCAATGGCAGGAGTTAGTCGTAGGACCAATCGGCGAAGCCTCGAAAGCCATCACTGCGCCTGTCCTGATAATTATTGATGCATTGGACGAGAGTAGTGATGCCCAATCCCGAGCACAGATTCTCCATCTGCTTACTGGCAACCCGAACACTTCTTCTCCCCAACTCCCAGCAAACCTTCCGTATCATTGTCACTTCCCGTCCACTCAGAGACATCGGGGATGGACTGCAAACTGGGTCACATGTCCGTCATATCTCCCTGGATGAAATCCCGGTCGAGTGCACAGAACACGACATCGAAATTTATATCTCCACTATGCTGCAAGGCCCACGCAACCCATTCGACGACGGGCACTTCAAGACGCTTGCTCAGAAATCTGACGGGATGTTTGAATGGGCTCGTCTCGCCTGCGAGTATATCAAGCGTACCAACAAAGTGGGGGCGGATCCGATGGCCCGATTCAAAGCTTTGGTTACCGGAACATCTAAAGATCAAAAAGGAACACATCTGTTGGATGATATGTATCGGCTGATCTTAGCAGAAATCATGTCTGAGGACGAGGAAGCAATCACCTTGTTTCGCTCTGTGATGGGCCAAGTCGTTGCGTCATTGGAACCGCTTTCCATGTCTGCGTTGACCGCAATGCGACTGCAATTTCCACTTGAGGGTGACCGCTACCAGGTGGATTGGGTGCTTGGACCAATGGGCTCGCTTATCGCCGGCACTACGGATTCTCAGACTCTCATACGTCCTCTCCACGCATCATTCTACGACTTTCTCACAGACAAATCGCGCAGCCATGACTTCTTCGTTGATGCGCCGTCGGTTCAGAGCGACCTTGCCTTTGCCTCGCTTCGGGTGATGGAGCGCGGACTTCGCTTCAACATCTGCTCTTTGGAGAGTTCTTACTTGGCTAATTCTGCCGTTCCTGACTTGGAGAGACGAGTCAAAGATTCCATTCCAACTGCGCTATCATACTCATGTCGATTCTGGGGGAGTCATTTGGGCGCTACGTCCTTCCAACCATCAATCGCAGAGGAAGTTGAAGCTTTCTTCGACGGAGAGCGCCTCCTTTGGTGGTTAGAAGCACTGTCTCTGATGAAAAGCCTCGGTGGCGCAGTGGGGTGCCTCTCGTCTATCGCAAACTGGTTTACGGTGCGTAGCTTGAGCTCATTATTAAGACTAATGTATCCTTACGATTAGTGGGGTGGTTATAGGGTCACGTCGAGTATACACCTATCGGTGACGCCACCAGGGACACCCTACGTTTCGTTCGAACCTTCGCACCCACCATCGTACACAGCACTCCTCATTTGTACCTCTCCGCTTTGCCGTTTGCTCCAACCCAGTCGAAGATATTTCAAAAGTTCGCCGCACAGTTTCCTCGCACCCCCCGCATTGTTGCTGGTCATGTCGTAAAGTGGCCTCAGATGGAAAAGATACTCCACTGGTGTTCGGAGGTTTGGTCGGTTGCAATGTCGCCAGACGGAAAACGCATTGCTTGTGGTTCACGCAACGGAATGATCCAGGTGTGGGATATGGAGACTGGGGAGGCATTGGGTGCCCCTCTCCAAGGCCACACTGGATGCGTTGCGTCTGTCGCATTCTCGCCAGACGGAAAGCGCATCGTGTCTGGTTCATGGGACAGGACAGTCCGGGTGTGGGATGCGGTGACTGGCAAGGCATTGGGTTCCCCTCTCGAAGGGCACACTCACGCGGTGATGTCTGTCGCAATCTCGCCGGATGGAAATCACATAGTATCTGGTTCAGATGATGGGACCATTCGGGTGTGGCATATGGAGACTGGCAAGGCATTGCAAACTGTTCTCCAAGGACACACATGCTGTGTTTATTCTATCGCAATCTCGCCGAATGGTAATCACATTGTATCTGGTTCATTCGACAATACCATCTGGGTATGGGATATGTGGACTGGTGAGGCATTGGGGGTTCCTCTTCAAGGGCACACTGCCTCCATTCGCTCTGTCGCAATCTCGCCGGACGGGAAACACATCGTGTCCGGTTCGGATGACAACACGATCCGGATATGGGATTTGGAGACTGGCGACGCATTTGGTGCCCCTCTCCAAGGTCACACTGCCTCTATTCAGTCTATTGCAATCTCATCGGATGGAAATCACATCGTCTCTGGTTCAGATGACCAGACGATTCGAGTGTGGGATGCGAAGACTGGCGAGGCATCAGGATCCCCTCTCCAAGGTCACACTAACTCTGTTACGTCTGTCGCAATCTCGCCGGACGGAAATCGCATAGTGTCGGGTTCATATGACACGACAATTCGGGTGTGGGACGCAGAGACAAATACTGCCGAGGCATTGGGCGCCGCTTTCCAATGTCACACTGCCTCTGTTAACTCTGTTGCGATCTCGCCAGACGGACATCACATTGTGTCTGGCTCATCCGACAAGACCGTCCGAATGTGGGATATGGAGACTGGTGAGGCATTGGGTGTACCTCTCCAAGAGCACACCGACTCGGTTCTGTTGGTCGCAATCTCGCCGGATAGACATCGCGTCATATTTTGTTCAGATGACAAGATAATCTGGGTGTGGAATGTAGAGACTGGAGAGGCATCGGTTGTTCCTCTCCAAGGTGGCACTGACTCTGCTCAGTGTGTTGACATCTCGCCGGATGGACATCACATAGTACTAGGGTTCCCTGATTCAATCCGGATGTGGGATGTGGAGACAGGCGAGGTATCAAGTACGATCCGGGTGCAGCATGCGGAGACGGGCGATACATCGGATCCCCCTCCTGGATCGCCCTCTGATGTTGCAGTCTCGCCAGATGCGAAACACATTGTGTCTAGTTCATCTGATATGTCGCTTCAAGTTTGGGATGTGCAGGCTAGTAAAGCATTGGGTGCACCCCTCCAAGGTCAGATAGGTGGTGTTTGCTCTGTCTCAATCTCGCCCGACGGCAAATGCATCATGTCTGGTTTCTCGGACAACACGATCCGAGTGTGGGATCTGGAGACTCGCGAAGCTTTGGTTGCCTTGTTCCAAGGCCACTCTGGACCTGTTTGGTCTGTCGCAATGTCACCCAATGGCAAGCACATTGTTTCTGGTTCAGCGGATAGGACAATCCGCGTGTGGGATATGGAGACCGGCGAGCCATTAGCCTCTCTCTCGGGGCACACTGACAGCGTTTGGTCTGTTGCCATCTCGCCCGATGGCAAACGCATTGTGTCTAGTTCAAATGACAAGACCATCCGGGTATGGGATCTAGGATTTCTTACCCTGCACCAACCCTTCAAAACGTCCGCCATTTGTTTCTCACCCAATCAGGCTCATGCCCTTCATTCCGCCTCCTCATTCCTCCAAGATTCTTCCACCCCAGCCTCTCTTGCCGCGAACGAGGAGGGATGGGTTGTAGGTCCCGACGGAAGGCTTCTTCTCTGCATTCCACTCAATTTCCACCCGGTGATATATGCCCCAGGCAACACGCTGGTGATCTCCAATGATGTCTCGCACTTTGATTTAAGTCGTCTCGCACACGGCACGTCATGGCACAAGTGTCGGGAGCAGAAGGTCACCCTTTCTTCGCATTAATACCTCGTTGGTTACGCCTTTGATACATACACCGAGATGAAGTTCTACGCACATTCTACGAGCATTCTACACAGAATTTGTACATATACATTCGTCATTTGTCGATCGAACGCCTTCACGTATACTTCTTCATTCCGTTCTACTACAGCGAGTGCTCCCGCTCTCACAAGGTCACTTTGAACGTGCGCATGGATTTCATTAACGACTCTGTTCTCATGAGACGTTAAATATTTGCTACCTGCACCAACCGTTACTATACTCTTGAGACTGTCCACGGTGCAAGTTACAATTCAAACACGCCTCGCTTGACGGGGGCTGCCTCGGGGAACGTTTTGCAGTCGGAGAGCATGAGGTGAACACGGGTGTTGGGGAGGTACAGTGCGTTCTTGGCGTCGATGAGTGCGTAGATGTTCGTCGATAGTTGTAGTTGTACTGTTAGCACCGGAATGTCAATTGGACTTGACGCATGACACGGTCGAGATCGTTTGAACGTCGAATCGTTCCTTGGATCCACGTGCTTCGCCGAAGGCTAGAGCTTGAATGTTGATCCCCGGAAGCCCGACATGATAATGGCGTGTTATTGGCGTGTTATCGATGGGAGGACATATATGTTCTTCCTGCATCCGTTCCAAGCGGTTGTTGGTGGAGTGGAATGATGATAGTATGAGCCCAGGGAGTATATGAGCATTGGGCGAAAGGAACGGTTTACACAGGTGGCATCACTTATAGTCTCCAGGCAAGCCGATAGAAGGAATATAGTCGATCCTGTATAGTAGCATAAGAGAAAAACAGGCGCTATGGATCGAAGGCGCTCTCCGAGACGGTGAAAAGATGTTGTGATTGTGCACATGTGAGACTCCCAAGTGTATCAGGACTACCAGAGTTTATGCGAATGTCAAATTGCACGTCCCTAGGCCGCTACTATAGCTGCGGTCCAAGGGTGATGATGCACGCAGAAAACCGGCAGCGTGCAAGTGCCTTTGTGAGCATCTGCTAAACCAACGAAGCAACATTAGCAAATGTATTCGAATGCAAAAAAAACTGACACTACCTGCTACGCACGAACCTCACATATCGCAGCACTTACTGATGTTCCTACCCTCTAAGCCTCATCCGCTTTCTGACAAACGTATCACCTCAGTCACGGCCGGGTTTCTTGGTATCCGCGATCCATTCGCTTTTACAATGCAGCAAGATATCGGGCAAATAATTCATATGTCCTCGTCCGCATCCTCCTCTTCGTTCCTTATATTGCGCAAGCTGTCAGTTGAACATGGGAGGAACCTCGTCATCATCAATATCGAGCGGAATGATAATCGAGCTGTAAGCAGTGGGAGAGCTCGAAGATCTCCCAGTGAGTAGGGTACCCGCACGGGTAACACCAAGGGTCGGAAAGTTGACACCGTACCCGCACCCTCCAACCGCAGGCTGCGGTGTGTACACTCGAGCTTCTCTCAGCGGGGCGTGAAATTGAGTTCCTGGCCATAGAAATTGGACTAGAGCTCCGAGCTGACGCGTCTGACTTTGAACAGGGAGGTGGTTTATTTATGGGCGTTGCACGCGACGTGCTGATTTGCCGGGTGAGCGCGCGCTGGAGTGCTGTGTCCTGTGCCAACGCTTGCTGCGCGCTCCTTGTCTTTTCCTGGGCGAGGGACACGGAGAGCGGGAGAGTGCGGGCGGGGACATTTGTCGTTGCTACACTTTGCGGTCGTGTTGCGGTAGTAGATAACGAGTGCTGGGGAGGGAGGAATTTGTTTGTAGAGGACCCGGGAGAATTGGCGGCTCGAACACAAACCCCGAGAGTAACTCAGGTTGACTCTTGCGGACGACGTAGCTGACTTTCAACGAATCAACTTGAAGGCATGCTCACGAATTGACTGGTAGGACGGATGTTGGACGGATGGCTTAAACTTCGGGGCTGCTTACTAATCACTCAGACGTGAACCCGGTCGGCGGTCGGGCAGTCTGGACTCCGTCACGCCGTGGGTTATGTAATCCCATGGGCGCAGGTCATTCTGAGCGCCCATTTTCCTGAATGGTGTTGGTCTTTTTAAAATTCAGAAGGTCAATACAGATACTACGGCGACTGAACGAACCCCCGTCGGACCTAAACTCTCTGCGACTTGCATTTTGAAACGTCATCAAATTGATATCTACAACTTTCGGCGCCGCAGGAAATGATCAACTTGAGTTAACCCTATTGTAAGTACTGATTAGTACACCTTATCCTTGGGGCGCTGAAACAAAGTTCTTGTATGCAGAAGGAGCTACTAGCTATTACTGGCTTCGCATCTCCTCCGTGGGATGTGTGATGACGTAGCTGACAGTATAAGTATGATGCAGAGTAAGCGTCTTGCAATTCCGAAGCAGACACAGGGTGCGGGAAGCATTGATACACAAAGTGGCAAATTTTTGAGCGAGTCGCCCGTGTAATGGCGCTCGTTGCTATAGGGAAATACCGACCCATGTCATGGCACCTCCACGATGCACGGAACGGCGCAATCTGGCCTACAACGCTTGCGGATCTAGGGTATGCAGCCCATTTGCAGGGGCAAAGAGAATTCCTCGCTTGCCGGAACTTGTGTTGAATGAGCGCAGAGCTCAGCGCCAGAGTGCGGAAAACACAATGTGATTCAGGCATCGCCCCAATCAAAGCATCGCCACGATGTGCACCCCATAAAAACCCAGCCAAATATGTCCTTCGCTACAAAAATCTTGCTCAAGATCCTCCTTCAATTCATAGTCTTCCAAAGCCCATAATCCTTTGTTTCACAAGAGACTTCAAGCCATACCATGGCTCCCGTATGTTTTGCTCCCTTCGATGACCTTACCGCTAGCAGAGATACTAATTCCGTCGTGTGATTGCAGTCTCGCGTCTATGGTGCTGGATCTGATGATCCAGATGGTTCTGTCCGTCGCTTACTAGTACTGCGCCAGCTTTGACTTCTAACTCAAGTTAAATTATGTTAGGGTACCGACCATGGCTCAAACCACAGTACTAGTAGTGGCAATATAGTATGTACTGTTACTGCATTACTGGTCTATCTCGCCGATCAAAGGTCTAGGGAAACACTGATGACTCTAAAGACATCTCCACAACCTACGGACTTGATGCCCCGATTGACTACGATAGCGAGTCAGATGAGGCGGATAACGACAGTGACCAGGACTCATTTGACTACGATCCCGACTTTTGGACCGAGGAAGATTACGTCGAAGCTACCAAGGAATGTCAGAAGATTTGCAAGAAGTCGAACAAGGTTTCGCAGTTCTTGCGTTTTGGTAAGGCGTTCACTTGGCGATTATACCGCAGCCTTGAAGTATTACATATCTCGAAGGTGGCGCTGGTTACAAACTCAGTGTTTCTCACCAATTCGAGAGCAGCTCTCAAGTAGCCCGTTGCGCAGTTCAACCTGGTAACGTCGAGGACTTGAAAAAGATCGTCAGTGCTCGATTTCTGAGTGGATTTTTATCAGATTAAACTTTCTTTCTTAGATGCAAGTCTTGGCAGCACATGATAATGTGAATTTTGCCGTGCGTATACTACATATTGTCGGTCCTTCTTACCAGCTCATGGTTTTATACTAGGTCAAAGGGGGCGGACACTCCACCAATCCTGGCTTCAGCTCCACTACCGGTATCCAGATATCTATGGCCAACTTAAATGACCTCGAATACAATAGCAAAACCCAGAATCTACGCATCGGAGCGGGATGCCTCTTCGATGAGATCTACAAGGAGATAGCACAGTATAAGCGAAACATCGTTGGCGGAGCTACCGCCGCTGGTGTCGGAGTGGCTGGTTGGCTACTGGGAGGCGGCTACTCGCTCTTGACCAACCAGCATGGTCTGGGGATAGACAATCTAGTTGAGGTCCAAGTCGTCGTGCCCGAAGGAAAGTCCCTGAGGGCATCCGCTGAACGCAATCGGGACCTATTCTTTGCTATAAAGGTGAGTCTATCGAATGCTCAGTTATCATCCTAGTCCTTACGGAGATAGGGGGGCGGCAACAACTTCGGCATTGTTACTTCATTCACTGTCAAAACCTATCCTATGGGGCCCATCTACGTCAGTCTCCTAGAATTTTCAACGCGTCCTTCATCCTGATCTATTCCTCTGTACGAAAAAAATCAGCGGAACATGTTGACATTTACAATGGAGAAGTCCCCAGAAGTGAAGGCAGCCATCATGAACTTCATCAATCGGTCCAATGACAAGAAGGCAGCAATTGTCGCTGCATACAGACATTTCTGCATCCGCGGAGAGATGGAGGCATGTCTAACTTTCTAGGTCTGCTGTGCGCTGACATTGACTGTCGACGCAGCACAAGATCACTGTTGACCTTTTCTATGACGGGCCGCTTCCTTCCGACAATCCTTTTGCCGAGCTCCTCCGACTCTCTGACGAAAAATGGTTCGAGGAACATGATGGAGCCGACAAGAAGATTGCAGAAAACTTTGCATTCATGGACCAACTTTTTTCCCATATTCATGATCCTTCCCGCGTCGCTGGAGCTCCATTGTATTGCCCAGTTTATGGGACACGAGTCTCTCTACAAACATATGCGAAGAATCCCCCTAAAGCCGGTGTCGGAGAAGAGAACACTAGGTCTGTGAAACACTTGCTTCAATGTTCACCACTTATTCTCCAAAAGGGTGCGTTGGGGGACCGTGATGGTTTCGCACTTCACCCCAAAGCTCTTGGATACAATCGAGCAAGAATCGAAGGTATCATCATTCATTGCATACAGTTATGCAATATTCTTCTCACTGCTATTATTCTCAGCGCGCTGCCAGAAACATGAAGGATAACCAGGGAAAGACAGCCGTCATTGATATTTGGCCATTCATGCCTTGCATGTTTGACAGCAGCAGTCCCGCCGCCTGGCCGCACAAGGAAGGCCAGCCGAATGGGCCGTTGCTCGTCTGCTTCCAATGGGAAGGAGAGAACAATGATAAGTACTGGATTGAGCTTACGAAGCAGATCCTGCAGTCCATTCGAAAGGTGGCAAAGCAGGAGGGGTGCACTAATGACGAGCTACCGTCATATTGCAACACCTCGCTCGCCGATACTCCAGTCCAGGACATCTACAAGAACAATTTGTCAAAGCTCAAGAAAATCCGCGCAAAATACGATCCTAACGACGTGATGGGGCGAGCTGGCGGGTTTAGGATTCCTTTGACGTAGGTCGTCTTTAGCGCAGCGTGCTCGCCGCGCAAAGAAGTACGGACGAAAGTATTTTCCTACCACCTCCTTTCCAAGCTGTATTGCTTGTGTCTGCGACAATTTCGTATTCCTGTATAATTTTAGGTTCACTAGTCTATGTCTAATAGATAGGCATTCGATGAGTTTAATCATAGGAAGGCCATCTTATTAGACCCCAGTCGTCGACTCATGCTGATCTGCCGGGTGAGCGCGCGCCGGAGACTGAGTGCTTTGACGGTCTTGCGTTGCGCCCATGCTTGCTGCACGCTCCTTTTCTTTTTCCTGGGTGAGGGACAAGGAGGGAGTGTGCTAGCAGTGCAGGCAGAAACGTTTGAAGTTGTCATTGCTGCACCTTGCGGCCCTGTTGCAGTTGAGATTGAGTTCAGAGCTTCTTTTGCTTATCGGGAATATCAAATTTGTCACGCACCCTTCTCCCACTAACACCACCACCACAATGCCCGTAACATCTCCAACACTCGTTCCCCGTCCACCAATCCTCCCCCTCGTCCTCCCTCGCGCCCCCCAAGTCAACCCCACCCCACTACCCAAACTTGATCGCTACCCAGGACGCATGGACACCCGACGCGATCTCCAACGTGAAATCGAAGACCTCTCAGACGAGGAAAACGAACTTGAATCCGATGTACGCACTTTCTTCACATTTGGGAGGTGATTACTACTAAACACTACTCTCCTAGAACGTGATGATACGGAATCGTGGGTTTCATTGGCTCATTCCGATCGGGCGACATACGACGCAGTTGGAGGAGAAGAACGAGGTACGTAGAGGTTTTCTCTCATTTTTTCGTTCGTTCTCACAGTTATATGGTGTCGATGTCTTTGTAGGCAGAAGACGACTCTGAGGGCTCCGATACAGGTCAATCAGGTGGAGGACCCTCCATCAATGAGGACGGCGAGGAGAACGACGAGTCAGGGCCTGATCTGGATGCGAGTATGGAAGATATGGATGAGGGTGAGACGGCGAGTACAGATGCAGAGGAGGTGAACGATGTAACGGAGGACTTTGAGGAGAGGTCGAGCGATATGTCATAAGTCTCTTCCTCATCAGGGACGATGAACACCATGGGCAGAGCAAAATGATGAAATTATAGGTGGTATCGATAAATCTTGGTACGTGTGCGCATGCGAGATCTAACAGATATACATAACCCACTAATAACTTAGGCTCATCTTCACCCCCACTTTCTCCCACCGACCACGAACTACCACGAACCCAAATCAAGCGACGACCCCTTGGAAATCTGTCACAGATAGCATCCCACGTGAATACCCTCTTCTCCTGATAGTGCCGTTGGTCGTGACAAGTGGTCGCACCCAGAGACGGACGTGTCCCGCTTTTGAGGCTGTCAAGAGGGCACGTGGGAGGAAGGTGAGGGATGTGAGGAGGTCGGCGTCGAGTTGTTTGATCTGTCATGCATTACGAGTCAATCGCGTTCAGAAAGGGAGGGAAGAGGAGACCCACCAACACAGGCTGCACAATTGACACTTCATTCCTTGACGGCGCAGCGTGATAACGCGTTGCAGAGAGTTGGATCGTTGAGCCTGTACCACGACGGTAAGCTAGGGAAATGCTGGATGACATCGATATGCGCGGATGGTGTGATCCGAGGTGTTTGGGGCGATGAAGTGCGCCGGAGGAAAAGTCCCACTGTTGAAATTCAGTCGACTGATTGGTCGCTTATAGATGTTGTAAACGCACGAGAATGAGCTTGTTGTCTTCTCCTACGCTACCGAAGCGGTATGTTCGCCCATCGCAGCGGAGCTCGTCGAAAGCGACAGATGAGACGAAGGAGGAGTGTCCTTGGCATCGTGCGACGACTCGTTGTTCCCAGGGGGAGAAAATTGTAAGGAGGTCATCTTGGCCGCCAGTCTGGTTGAGGTTAGACGATCAATGGTGGACCTTTTGTGAATGCGTGGAGAAACGCACGAGAATGAAGCGCCCATCAGGTGACCATGCAACAGAGGTCAGAGCACCAAAATAGGATGCATAACAATCGACCAGCCTAGATCGTCAAGATCACGTTCTGTTCAGCAAATGAAGGGGAAGTACAACATACTGCTCCGCAAGTGGGTCGATCACCCTCAAACACCCATCCTCTGAGATCGCCGCTATATATTTGACGTCTGGGGAGAATACAAAGTCTAGTCACAATGAGCTCCCAACCGAACCATGAGTGTTGAAGAGGCCTCACTCACCAACAACACCGCGCCGACTCAGACGCCAATGGCTTACAGGGTTCTTCGCCGCCACACCCTTCTCTCCCCGCCCGACGGCTTCTGGATGCCACGGCGGAGGTGTGACAAATATTGTTGATAGGGGATCCCATTCATCACTTTCGGAAGTGGGGTGTACGTTCGCGTTGACAGTTATGTGGGGAGTATTGGTGGGTCCATTGGGAATATTGGCCGTAAATAAGCCGTCTTCGCGTTCCTTGTCGTAGACGATAATGGTTCCGTCGGCATGGGAGACGAGAAAGAGGGTTGGGGAGGAGGGGACCCAACGGACGGCTGTGCATGTGGAGGAGGATATGGCACCCTGGAGTTTGAGTGTTAGATGCGTATAAGATATAAGGGAAACTGACTACCTGTTTGTTAAGGCGACAGTAGCGGCTGGATATTGGGTCTGGTCACGGTGAGCAAAGGAAGAGGCGTGGGATGGGATGCATACCGAACCATATGAGGTCTCCAGTGCTGAATCCTATGATAACATCTAGTCGTTCGGAAGATGCGGTGGAAGGGTTTACGTCGTGACAGGTCGGGTGTGCAGAGAAGCTAATCCTCGTTAGTGGTTCCTAGTAGAATAATGCAGCCTCCTGCGCAGTCAAGTATTAGAGTACGTACCTTGGCTTTGGCCCCCACCTCAATCCATAAGAAAGCCTTGCCTGTGTTATAGAACAAGAAGGTGACCTCGCCCTGCTTGGCTGCGAGGGTCTTGTTGAGACCTTCGGCACTCTGGAGACGGGTTATGAAAGTGGAGGAGGTAGTGCGCATGTTGTGTTTTGGTCTTGATACATTAGATTTCTTTTTCCCTGGTGAGATGGAAGGGTGGGAGAAGAGCTTGTGCTGGGGTTCCGCTGGGGTGGAAGTGGAGAGGTCTGGGGTAGCTACATCTGGAGATGTGAAGCTGTCTTCCGGTGTATCGCTGGATGACATGCTCCGCTCCTCGAGCAGCGGGCGCTCCTTCACCACCACATCCCTTTCCTTCTCCCTCTCCTTCTCCTTGTCCTTCTTAAGGTCCTTTGTGAGGTTTGCACCAAGGAACTGAGCGAGGCCTGGGGAAGCTGGATGCTTCTGGGGAAAACGGACTGTGATGGAGGAAAGACGAGTTTGGTAGATGGGGTTTGCTGCGGTAGAAGAGTGGGTAGGAACCGGAAGAGGTTTGTGTTCCTCAGTGACGGAGTAGACGCCCTC
The DNA here is from genome assembly GCA_016584345.1 of Suillus ampliporus. Lineage (NCBI taxonomy): Eukaryota > Fungi > Basidiomycota > Agaricomycetes > Boletales > Suillaceae > Suillus > Suillus ampliporus. The sequence goes on along the minus strand of JABCPV010000069.1, from coordinate 65,148 downwards.
TGGAGCAACGAATGCGCTGTCGCTCTCCATCCTACCGCACAGTCTTGACGAAATCAGGTCTTACAACCAGTTCTGCATTTGGGATGACCTTGAGAAATTCCTACGTGACCTGCCGCACCCGGCCTGCCGCGACAGTCCTTGGGATATGAATATAGCTGGTAGACCATGGTCGTATTAAATACGTCTAATGACATGCAGTGCGGTTGGATTATACGTATCGTAGTCTAAATGAATACTACCGTAGTACTTGATGCGCTTCCGCTTTTGACGGAGATGGTCGTTGAGCTTGATAACATGGGCGCTGTACATCCCCGGGCATGGTGCATGTTCGAGAGTACCCACTGTCGTTGTGCAGTGCAATTCCTGCTTCAACCAGTCTGACCTCTCGATTAGAGAAGCCAGTCATGAGACTTCTGCGACCCTCAGTGTTTGCTACTAGGAATATGCTGTCGGTAAGTTGCGGCACGGCCAAGGCACGGAAACGGCCCGAGCCCCATTTGGTATGTATGAAAGCATTCATTACGATTATTAGACTTTCGGATCCCCACCGGCTAAGCAAAATGTTACGGACTAGTGTACCAACCACGGATCTTGTTTCTCCCTGACCCTCATCCCAAATGCTCGCCCATCGTCTGCGCTCTACACTGCCCACACTAGTAAGTCTCCCTTTCCCCCTCCGAGTTCGTTTTATTCACACAAAGTAGTCCCGTCGCTGGCAGACGACAGCGAGCACCACCGTCGAGCCCCCACCCGCGGGCGGCCATTCTTCCTCGGTTGCAGCCTCTCAGCTCCTCCGCGCAACACGAGAATCTGCTCTCAGAACCCCAGGAATTACATGGCAAGATGAGGAGTCTGGCCACAACATCGTCGGCGGCCGCGAGACCCGCAAGATGAATCTCTATCAAGCTGTTCGGGATGCACTCAGGTAATCCGATTTTGTCTGCCGCGGAAGGTGGGCTGACAAAATCAGTATTTCACTTGCGAAGGATGATACTGCCGTCATATTTGGCGAGGACATAGCGTTCGGCGGCGTGTTCAGGTGTACAATGGTATGCACTACCGTCTATTCATACGTACCTTGTCCTCACGCATAGAACAGGGTCTTGCAGAAGAATTTGGTATGCTTTCATTCTACACCACGTCATATCTATAACCGATCGTACCACAGGTCGCGAGCGTGTGTTCAATACCCCATTGACCGAGCAAGGCATTGCAGGCTTCGGAATTGGCCTTGCATCCATGGGGCATACAGCCATTGCAGAGATCCAGTTCGCGGACTATATATTCCCTGCATTTGATCAGGTTAGTTGCATTCGATCAGCCCCTTTCAACCTCGAAATTAACCTTTCTGCGAAGCTCGTGAATGAAGCCGCAAAGTTTCGCTACCGCTCAGGTGGGCGCTTCTCTATTGGCGGGCTAACCGTGCGCACCCCGACCATGGCCGTGGGACATGGTGGGTTATATCACTCGCAGAGTCCAGAAGGGTACTTCATGGGCGCAAGTGGTCTCAAGGTCAGCATTGTCTTGTCGTACCACGATCCCACCTAAATCCATACACGCTAGATTGTCATCCCCCGCTCCCCAATCCAATGCAAAGGACTTCTCCTCTCGGCCATCCGCGATCCCGACCCAGTAATATTCATGGAGCCCAAGATCCTCTATCGTTCTGCAGGTACTTTCCCTCCAAATCTCCTTGTATACAAACATATTAACCTCACCCACAGTCGAACAAGTACCGATCGACGACTACACCCTCCCCCTCTCGCGCGCCGAAACCCTCATCCCAGGCTCCGACCTTACACTCCTCTCATGGGGTACCCCCATCTACCACTGCGAAGCCGCACTCCAGCTTCTCAGCTCCCCACCACCCTCCATCGCACCGCTCATCCCTCCCTCCTTGCGTAGCGCCAAAATCGAACTGATTGATCTGCGGACGATATTGCCGTGGGATATGGAGACTGTCGTAGAGAGCGTACGCAGGACAAAGAGGCTCGTGATCGTACATGAGGCGGGGATGACGGGCGGTGTTGGGGGAGAGATCGCCGCGGAGATCGGGAAGAGGGCTTTTTTGAGGTTGGAGGCGCCTGTGAGGAGGATTACTGGGTGGGAGTGAGTGTCTGTTCTTTTAGTCTCCCTCCTTTTGATGTGTTGTTGAGCGGGTTCTGATGACGTTGGTTTTGTAGCGTCCCAGCTGCGCTGCAGTTCGAGAAGTTTAACATGCCTGATTCGATCAGGATTTTGGATGGGATTATGGAGACGCTCAGCTACTAAAGTAGCTGCTCCTGGTTTTGCGCACATGGTGTAGCATAGGAAATGATACAGGACATTAGCACGCACGTATACCCGGATGAGGGCAATATCAACATGTTTTGAGGTGCGGAAGATGCTGAATAACAGGTTTCATCAAGTAGTACGGTCAGGCACATGACACCTTGCGAACCATATCTGTATCTATATCTGCTGCGACATATAATATCTTCAGATACGACGGCCTCTTCGAGTATCTCGGACGACTTCAATATAGTTATAGGTAGTGATGTCAGACCCACAGGTACAAGTGAAAAGGTAGTGCAGCATAAACTCAACACAATGCCAAGTACGCATTGACTGTCAAGGTGACTGAGCCTGTGGATCGACAGCAGGTTGTATCGTCGAGGTGAATTTGCCATTCTGGGGCCTATTTTGATGCCAGGTTGAGGTTATCAAGACAAGGGTAGACGAGACACTCACTCGAAATACTCAACTCGGCTGTAGTCATCAGACAGAGAGAAGTTCATTGCGTGTCCTGTCACGGAATTCCCATTGCGATCGAGAGTTTCTGCAAATATCATGCCACAGAATATGGCAATACCCTGGAGAATCATGGTCAGATCAATCAAGTGTGTGAGAAGAACTAGGAGTCACTCACGTCGATGCCGATGTTGTCGCTGGTCCAGACGGCCACTGCCGCTTTGAATGCTGGTCATGATCAAATCAAATAGTCAGCTACCTAGCAGACACGTTGGAACGAAACAATGAACCGCATGCAAAATCTTCACAGTCAAATATTTCCGGGCGATATATAAGTTCGTGATTTGGATCCATGCCATTGTGAATTTCGTTGAAGATCCCTTGCGAGAGGATGAGATATCTGGTTGTAAAGAATTTGCTGACAGCGTGTCACGTTTGGTTGTTCAAAGAGTTGCTTACTGTCCGTTGGGTGGTTTGTACCCCTTGAACCTCTTGACGGTAGGCGCGAAATTCAAGGTGTTTGTCAAAGCGCTGTCGATTTCAGGGCCCAGAGCGGCTGAGTCGCTGACCAAAGTCCCAGCGTTCGTTGGCTCCCCTCCCGAGAACGGTGTAGTAACTGCATACCAGGGCAGATCAACGGCCGTTAATAGGGCAAATTTCGTGAGCTTACTTGTTTGGGTGCTGAGCTCCGATCGATCCTGCACGAAGGATGGTTTAATCACACATACAAGCAAAGTCGTTGAGTCGGACGCACTATTGTATTGCAAATTCGTGATGCTGCACAAAACATGCTATAAGCCCTACATGATGCAGGCGCTGAATTAATATACTGACTGGTATCCTGAACTACCTAGGATTGGTGTTATTGTCCACTGTTCGGATGCGTTGAACGCAATGACATCGAGTATAACGCTATTCCCGTCGCGCGAGGCCATATATTTGCCGCTGATTCAGGTTTCGGATGGTATACGTGGTACCCCCAACGGTGAGCGGCTCGACGAGCCAGAGCTCCAGGAACACATACTTTCCGTTCCTTGAAACGGTGTGATTCCATGGCCACTTTGCAGCCAGTGTTACAAAATCTAGTAGACAAATGTGATGATTAGCAGTTACTTGGACGGCTGTCTGCAAGTGAAGATGCCTACTCTTGGAGACGTCTTTCAGGAAGCCCACATCCGCGTCAACATGTCAGTCGAATGCTAGGTAATGTGGCACAAGCGTCCACTGCGCGGCGGCGCGGCTCCCCACGACACTTCCGCCCTGGAATGTTTGAAGATGCGCCGAGTCAATATAGTACTCCAGCACAAACCTGCATTACTTACAGCATCTTCCCCCTTGGGTTGGGCGTATGTACCGGCTTCAACGTTAATCAATCTGATTGTGTTTAATCCGGATGTACTGTCCGGGACTACTTGCAATGTCCACTACGTTTATCGTGAGTCTGCGCCATTTGAGTCAAGGAATCGACACTAACGAGCATGCTCTTGCTACCGCTCTTGAAGTCCTTGTTGGAAAAATCGATGATAGGAGTGCCTTCGGCAGACTTCCCGTCATGTAAGTCAAACAATTGAGTGGGATGTTGGATGCTTCTAATCTTGTAGGTGCCCGGAGGCGGGATAGACGTTGGGGCCATGGGTGGATTGGTGGAGATCACCTTGTTGCAGCGACTTTCTTATCGATAGACCAGATGGCCTCACTATTAGTAGTATGTGGAGCCGAACATCGTCGGCACGAACCTTGTTGACCGATAACTCCCACAAGAACAAAAAGAGACTGGTCCAGGCAGGTCCAACTTCCAAGCTCGTCTTGCTGCATAGGATAGGCTCCGGCCGGAACGAAAGAATCGGATGGGTTAGCCACCCTCGTGAGTCAGACGTGCTCAAGGTCCCTGGCTGTGGTTAATGATTCCTCCAGCCCATCAACTACCCCATCGAAGGTACTGGTGCTGCAGCTGATCAGATGGCCAGTCAGTTATGCACGATCCAATTTTCCCTCTAAATAGGACAATCCTGAACAACACTGGCAGGGCGAGTGGTTGAGGCAGCGGTATCCCCCTCATGAGAGGTTTCCTCGGGTCGAAGCCGCTCAATGCGTCTCCCCTAGCTAACATCAGCAACTTCACCTTTATAAATTTTCAGAAGCTTCTCCGCATTTGCGTGGCAATGAGTGCGTGCGAAGCACAACCGAGAGCCTCGAAGTTGACCATGTTGAAGTAACGGAGGAAGAAACAACAATGCGTCTTTGTACAAGGATCATCGAAAGGGAATAACACCGAGTATTGTGCCATCGACATATGCGAACGATCAACGGGCCTCCAAGACCGCGTTCCAGCGTTCCAGCCAACCCCTCCGCACAAGAGCAGCCTCGAACTTGAGCATTAACCTCCTTTTGCGCCAGCCCTTGATACCCAGTTCGTCGACACATTGCTTTCTTGCCATAGGATCATATGCAAGTGCAGCGAGTGTCAGCGTATGTCTTCGTGAGGGTCGACAGTTTGAAAATTTTGAGTGTCGTTTACTGTTGCTGGGACATCGGAAAGGCGGTGAGGAAGACGACGGGGTCAAGAGGGGGTCATACAAAACATCTGCATTGTGTTGAGGTAGGAGTTGTGGTTGGAGAGGGACGTGAATTCTAGAGTTGTATTGGAGCCTTGGAGAAGCTGTATAGTAGCCAGATGTGTGAGCGGATAGTTGTTGAAATTGATGATGGGCCCGTCCACGGAGGAAGGTGCGGTTGCGAATGGGTAGAAAAGTCGGTCGGGATGTGTGCTGGCCGGAAGATAAGAAGAGTAAACGTTCTTCGTATCGTCTTGAACAGCCAAGGATGAGCATATATGCGTAGAAAGCAAAGTTTTCTTCGGGCTTAAGACCGTATATACCCACCTGAGATGTCTCCGCGTAATTGATCAGCGTATCAGAGGTCAGTGAGTGCATCAGTAACAAACCCAGAACATGTACACGCACCATCCGATTCAAACATTCAACCCACCACTTCCACTCGACATTCAGACGTACGCAACAGTCACACGTACAGACACCTTGATCTATCAAGTCCTCGAGATCGGATACTGGATCACGGAGCTCGATGACACCATTGCTTATGTCCCGCAGGAGCATGCTCAAAACAATAGCGATGTTTGATGCGGAACCATCCGTGGAAGCATGTTTGACGAACTTGATATACCGCGCGGGTCAGAGAGAACAGCTTGGAACGATCACGGTTTGGAGCGGTTGGAGGGCCGTGCGAGCGCGCTGCTGGGAGTCCTTCGTATGTGAGCGTGAAGAAGACGTAGGCCAGAAAATTAGAACGAGGAGGATACCAATATTGAGGAAATCGAGAGTCCAGTGGTTCCAAGGATTGTAGCTGTAGCCGTCGAGAGACTTGAACAGGTTAACGTTGTCGATGGCCCGGTCTTATATGATACTGCAGCGAGAAACGATTTGCTGCAACTCTTGAGAGAAGCGGTATACATATGCATCACGCAACTTGCAGAAGATCGAAGAAAATACGTGGATTGACATGACGCAGGTACAAAAAAGCGACACCAGCAGCGGATATGAACCTGCTCACAGAGAAAATCTCCAAGTGTAAGTCTGAATGCGGTCACGTGCACCGCGTCTCATCTACTACGCTACAACTGCTGCAAGCCTCACTCAAAATTTGCAAATGGACAAGGCCGCTCTTGTCCAATGTCAAGTAAGGCGTGTTTGAATTCTAGTCTAGGGAGTATAGTAAGAATTGGATTGCAGTATGGCAACCAGGTAACAAATATTCGACGTTTGATGAGAACCGAGTCGTGAATGCCCAAAATGACCAGCGGGGGGGCACTTGCTGCAGTAGAACAGAGTGGAAGAAGTATAAGTAAAAGACCGTGGATCGAGATTCGAGAAATGGTGAACATATGTTGTACCAATTCTGCGTACAATGTGCATAGATCTGCATCGTACTGTACTTCTATTAGTGTATATGTAGTGTATATGCAAGACACGACCTAAGGGAGAATATAGTATCACGACGACAGGGTAACCTTCTGTTTTCGACACTTGTGCCATGACCTCCCGTGTGCGAAGCAACTTAAGTCCAGCTGCGAGGCGTGATTGGATATCACCAGCATGGTGCCTGGGGTATACATCGTCGGGTGGAAAACGAGTGGGATACAGAGAAGAAGCCTTCCATCGGGACCTACAACCCATCCCTCCTCGTTCGTGGCAAGAGAGGCTGAGGCGGAAGAATCTTGGAGGAATGAGGAGGGGGAATGAAGGGCATGAGTCGGGTTGGGCGAGAAACAAATTGCGGGTGCTTCGATGGGTCGGTGCTGGGTAAGAAATTCTAGATTCCACACGCGGATAGTCGTGTCATGTGAACCAGACACAATGTGTTTGCTATCGGGCGAGATGGCAATAGTCCGAACAGTGCCAGTGTGCCCCAAGAGAGAGGCTAATGACTCGCCAGTCTCCATATCCCACACGCGGACTGTCCTATCGTCTGAACCAGAAACAATGTGCTTACCATCGGGCGACATTGCGACAGTCCGGACAGGTCCAGTGTGGCCTTGGAGCAAGGTACTCAATGTTTTGCGAGTCTCCATATCCCACACTCTGATCGTCTTGTCCCTGGAACCAGACATGATGTATTTGCCATCGGGCGAGATTGAGAGAGCGCAAACTTCGTCTGTGTGCCCTCGGAGTGGTGCACCTAATCCCTTCCCAGTCTGCAAATCCCACACTTGGACCGTGTGGTCAGATGAACCAGACACGATGCGTTTCGCATCCGGCGAGATTGCAACGGACTGGATGTAATCCCATGAGCCATTGTTGGCTTGAAGAGGGTGACCTGATGCCTTGCACGTCTCCGTATCCCACACCCCGATCCTCGACTCAAATGGATCCGCCGTCGCCACGCAACGTCCATCTAGTGAGATTGTAACACAGCTAAAACCCATGCCATCTTGGAGAGGAACACCCGATGCCTGTCCGGTCTCTACATTCCACACCCGGATTGTCCCGTGATTGGAACCAGATACGACACGATGTCCATCCGACGAGATTGAAACCGCCTGAACAGACTGAGTGTGTCCTTGGAGAGAGGCACCCAATGCCTTGCCAGTCTCCATATCCCACATCCAGACGGTCTTATCAGATGAGCCAGATACAATGTGATGTCCATCCGGCGAGATCGCAACTGAGTTGACGGAGTCAGTGTGACCTTGGAGAGCGCCGCCCAATGCCTCGGCAGTGCTTGTCTCTGCATCCCACACCCGAATTGTTTTGTCATCTGAACCCGACACTATGCGATTTCCGTCCGGCGAGATTGCAACAGACATAACAGAGCTAGTGTGGCCTTGGAGAGGGGATCCTAATACCTCGCCGGTCTCCGCATCCCACACTCGGATTGTCTGGTCGTATGAACCAGACACGATGTGACTTCCATCCGACGAGATTGCGATAGACTGAACTGAGCCAGTATGGCCTCGGAGTGGGGCACCAAATGCCTCGCCAGTCTCTAGATCCCATATCCGGATTGTGTTGTCATCTGAACCGGACATGATGTGTTTCCCATTCGGCGAGATCACGACAAGCAAATGGAGGCAGTGTGCCCTAGAAGAGGAACACCCAATGCCTCGCCAGTCCACATATCCCACACTCGGATGGTCTCGTCGCCTGAACCGGACACAATGCGCTTCCCATCCAGCGTGATTGCGACAGACCAAACATAACTAGTATGCCCTTCGAGAGGAGGACCCAATGGATTACCGGTCTCTGCATCCCACACCCTGATTGTGTTGTCGAATGAACCAGATACAATATGATTTCCATCCGACGAGATTGCCACAGCCATAACCGAGTCGGTGTGCCCTTGGAGAGGGGCACCCAATGCCTTCCCGGTCGCCGCATCTCACACCCGGAGTGTCCGGTCCTCTGAACCCGACACGATGCGTTTTCCGTCCGGCGAGAATGCGACAGACGCAACACAGTCAGTGTGGCCTTGGAGAGGGGCACCCGATGCCTCCCCAGTCTCTATATCCCACACCTGGATCGTTCCGTCGGCTGAACCACATGCGATGCGTTTCCCGTCTGGCGACATTGCAACCGAGAAAACCTCTGAGCGCCCGTGGAGTATCTTTTCCATCTGAGGCCACTTTACGACGTGACCAGCAACAATGCGGGGGGTGCAAGGGAACTTTGCGGCGAACTTCTGAAATATCTTGGACTGCATTGGAGCGAACGGTAGAGCGGACAAGTATAAATGCGGAGTGCTGTGTAAAATGGTGGGTGCGAAGGTTCGAACGAAACGTAGGGTGTCCCGGGCAGCGTCACTAATATGTATATACTCGGCATGACCCTACGACCACCCCATTACTCGTCAGAATACATTGATGCTAAGAATGAGCTCGTTTCACGCACCGTAAACCAGTCTGCGATAGATGAGAGGCACCCCACCGAGCCGCCGAGGCTTTTCGTCAGAGATAGTGCTTCCAACCACCAAAGGAGGCGCTCTCCATCGAAGAAAGCTTCGACTTCCTTGGCGAGCGATGGTTGGAAGGATGTAGCTGCTACATGAGTCCCCCAGAATCGACACGAGTACGATAGCGCAGATGGAATAGAATCTTTGACTCGTTTCTCCAAGTCAGGCACAGCAGAATTGGGCAAGTACGAGCTCTCCAAAGAGCAGATGTTGAAGCGAAGTCCGGCCTCCATCACCCGAAGCGAGGAAAAGGCAAGGTTCCTCTGCACCGATGATGCATCGACGAAGAACTTGCCGCTCCGTGATTTGTCTGTGAGAAAGTCATAGAAGGATGCGTGGAGTGGACGTATGGGAATGTGAAAATCCGATGCGCCAGCGACAAGCGAGCCAAGATGCCCCATGAGCAATTTCACGTCGTACTGGTCATCGTCGCATGGGAAATGCTGTCGCATTGTGTTCAAGGCAGCGATGGGAAGCGGCTCCGACGACGCAAGTATTTGCCCCATCACAGAGCAAAAGATAGGGATTGCTTCTTCGTGCATGTACTCTGGCATGATGTCTGCCAAAATGCGTTGGTACATCTCGTCCAACAGACGGGCTCCTTTGGCGGATGTTTCGGAAAGCTCGCGGAAACGGCGCATCGGGCCTCGGCTCACGATGTTTGTACTCTTGATATATTCAGAGGCCAGACGAGCCCATTCAAACATGCCATCAGATTTCTGCGCGAGCGTCTTGAAGTGGCCATCATTGAAGACGTCACGCAGATCTTTCAGTCTCATGGATATATAAAGCTGAATGTCACGTTCGGTGGATGCAGACGCGATGTCGTCCAGGGAGACGTGACGAACATGTGGCACGGCGTGCAGGATGGTGTGAATATCGTCCAATGGACGGGAAGTGATGAGAACACGGAAGTGTGCCGGGAGTTCGGTTGGCTGTGAGGAAGAAATGTCCAGCTTGCCAGCAAGCAAACGAATAATCTGATCCCGAGAATTTGCTTCGCCACTCTCGTCCAACGCCTCGATGACAATTAGCACGGGGGTAGCAATGTCTTTCGAGGCCATGCTTATCGGCCCTACTACTAACTCCTGCCATTGTCTTGCGATGTCTGTGGTGTGCCTGAGCTCGTTGCGATCATGAACCGCGCGCCCCAATGCCCGCCGCATGGCAGGATCACAATCAGCCAAGTCCCGTGCGATCGTGGTGAATATTTTCTCATGGCGACAATCTGCTACTTGTGTGCGGTCGAAGCAGAAGCAGGCTCCCAGGCCCCCTTGCTCATTGGACCAGTTGGCTATCGTATGAGCTATGGCTGATTTGCCTTTGCCTGCGGTGCCGGACAACCAGAACACGGGCGGCACGTCCTTCCCCGTACTGCAGATCCAGGACTTGATGTCAGACAGAATGCCTTCCCGAGTGCCTGAGAGACAACACTTGGAGGTATTGAAACCGGCACCCTCGGCATACAGCATGCCGGTGAAGTTCAGATCCTCGCCTGGGCCACACATCGTGGAACGTCAGCGTAGCTTGAGGGTAAATTTAACGTGAACCCTTACTGGCACGGTGAAGAATGATCACAACGTCCCGAATCGCCTGATCTCGGAACTGCTGCATGAGACCGTCGAGAGCCTCACTGTAGCTCTGGATCGAAGCATCTGTTTCACTTGCGATGTGCTTGCTGAGTCTTTTCCCTGTGCAAAGAGCATTAAGTGTCAATCAACGAAGTAGTGGGAATGACTCACAGGCGCTCTTTGTCTCAGAGTAATGGGTGATGAAATCGGCACACTCTAGCACCTGTCGCGCTATTTTTCCGTATATCGCCAGCATTGATTCAATCTTTGCCAACGTCTCGTCTTCCATCATGAAAGTATAGACTTCCGATACTTTCGTGAGCAGACGAGAGACAGCAACATCGCGATCTGCCTGAGCGAGAATCATCTGTCGCGCAGACATTCTTATTAGCCTGCGAAGTGTGAGAATATGGAGACAAGCGCACCTTGGACGTGCAGGTGAATATGCTCAATGCCACCTTTGCATATGGATGGAGCTACGCATGAAGGTCAGCGACGTACAAAATAGAGATAGACGCCCGTACATCTGCAAGCCCATTAGCGACGTCATTGAACACTTTCAAGGGTCTAAGAATCGCGGAAAACGTGTCCATCGTATCGGGAACGGATTGTAGGTTGTCGGATGTCGAGGCAATATTTTGAACCATTCCTGAGACATTTGTGATGCCTTGGAAATCTGCTTTGGCATCCGCGAGCGTCGCCTTCACAAGCTCTGGGTCAGGTGGTGGATCGGCCTGATGGTAGACCTTAGTACAATATCAAAAGGGAGAGATTAAAATGATGCCCGAACATACCTTCGAAATCGCTGAGTTAGAAGCCTGATCGGGAGTTGTTTCGGGAGTGGGAGCGGTGAGTGGTGAAGGATCCTACGGCAGTTAGATCACACACGGAACATGGCAAGAGTTGCACATACTTGGCTTGTCTGAGCGGGTAGGAGATCCTGTGCGCTGGAACTCGCAGCCGCGGGTCCAGGGTTCAGAGACTGCCCAGCGCTTCGAGTGGAACGGTTTGTCACCTGGTGGACGAACTTGGGAACCAACCCCGAGAGTCGTGTGCGAGATTCATTCCTGGAGGGTGGGCGAGAGGATGACTGGAACGAGATGGTTACATACAACGAGTACAAGTAAGTGTAGTATTCAATACCTCAATGTCATTGGCTCCGCTCTCCAGTGGTAAATGAGGGTTTGAGTGGCCTTGGCCCACCAAACGCGAGAGCCGTTTCTTCATCAACCAAGTTTGAAAGCACGGCTGAATGTGAGTGTAAAGAGGTCTCTAGGCCAAAAGGGATGAGGCGGGTGGTGGATGGGGTGCAGGGTGGACAGACGCCTGCCGCGTGTTTGCACAGAAGATGAAGGTTAGACGTTAGATAACAAACCGAACAAGCGTTTGGAAACGCTCATCATCGATCGGACTTCAAAGCTTCATCGAATCATACTTGAACGCTATCAAAGACAAACTCGGCCGTTGATTACACGAGTTGATTATTGGAAAGACGCAGCAATTGGCACCCGATGCTACCAGAACTCATCGCCGCCCAGAACGTACCATCCCTCCTCAACACCCGTATTAACATCGTGCTCTCCAACAGCAAACGGCCTCCTGTGTTCCTCCCCCGAGGCCGCCCTTGTCAAATGAGGCATGTTTAAATTCTAACTTGCACGGTGGACAGTCGTGAGAGTACAGTAACGATTGGATTGCAGTATGGCAATGCAGGTAGAGAACACGCAGCCTTAGAACAGAGTCATGAATGAAATTCTTGCGCACGTCCAAAATGACGCTGCGGTAGAACAGAACGGAGGAACTATAAGTAAAAGGCCGTGGATCGGGAAATTGGAAACATATAGTATACAAATTCTGCGTAGAATGTCTGTATAATGTTCGTAGAACTTCATCGTACTGAACTTCTATCAGTGTATGTGTCAAATGCATAACCTAGGAGATATTAATGCAAAGACAGGGTAACCTTCGGTTCCTGACACCTGTGCCATGACCTGCCATGCGCGAGACAACTTAAATCAAACTGGGAAACAACATTGGAGATCACCAGCGTGTTGCCTGGGGCATGCATCACCGGGTGGAAATTGAGTGGAATCCAGAGAAGAAGCCTTCCATCGGGACCTACAACCCATCCCTCCTCGTTCGTGGCAAGAGAGGCTGAGGCGGAAGAATCTTGGAGGAATGAGGAGGGGGAATGAAGGGCATGAGTCGGGTTGGGCGAGAAACAAATTGCGGGTGCTTCGATGGGTCGGTGCTGGGTAAGAAATTCTAGATTCCACACGCGGATAGTCGTGTCATGTGAACCAGACACAATGTGTTTGCTATCGGGCGAGATGGCAATAGTCCGAACAGTGCCAGTGTGCCCCAAGAGAGAGGCTAATGACTCGCCAGTCTCCATATCCCACACGCGGACTGTCCTATCGTCTGAACCAGAAACAATGTGCTTACCATCGGGCGACATTGCGACAGTCCGGACAGGTCCAGTGTGGCCTTGGAGCAATGTACTCAATGTTTTGCGAGTCTCCATATCCCACACTCTGATCGTCTTGTCCCTGGAACCAGACATGATGTATTTGCCATCGGGCGAGATTGAGAGAGCGCAAACTTCGTCTGTGTGCCCTCCGAGTGGTGCACCTAATCCCTTCCCAGTCTGCAAATCCCACACTTGGACCGTGTGGTAAGATGAACCAGACACGATGCGTTTCGCATCCGGCGAGATTGCAACGGACTGGATGTAATCCCATGAGCCATTGTTGGCTTGAAGAGGGTAACCTGATGCCTTGCACGTCTCCGTATCCCACACCCCGATCCTCGACTCAAATTGATCCGCCGTCGCCACGCAACGTCCATCTAGTGAGATTGTAACACAGCTAAAACCCATGCCATCTTGGAGAGGAACACCCGATGCCTGTCCGGTCTCTACATTCCACACCCGGATTGTCCCGTGATTGGAACCAGATACGACACGATGTCCATCCGACGAGATTGAAACCGCCTGAACAGACTGAGTGTGTCCTTGGAGAGAGGCACCCAATTCCTTGCCAGTCTCCATATCCCACATCCGGACGGTCATGTCAGATGAGCCAGATACAATGCGATGTCCATCCGGCGAGATCGCAACTGAGTTGACGGAGTCAGTGTGACCTTGGAGAGCGCCGCCCAATGCCTCGGCAGTGCTTGTCTCTGCATCCCACACCCGAATTGTTTTGTCATCTGAACCCGACACTATGCGATTTCCGTCCGGCGAGATTGCAACAGACATAACAGAGCTAGTGTGGCCTTGGAGAGGGGATCCTAATACCTCGCCGGTCTCCGCATCCCACACTCGGATTGTCTGGTCATATGAACCAGACACGATGTGACTTACATCCGACGAGATTGCGATAGACTGAACTGAGCCAGTATGGCCTCGGAGTGGGGCACCAAATGCCTCGCCAGTCTCTAGATCCCATATCCGGATTGTGTTGTCATCTGAACCGGACATGATGTGTTTCCCATTCGGCGAGATCACGACAGAGCAAATGGAGGCAGTGTGCCCTCGAAGAGGAACCCCCAATGCCTCGCCAGTCCACATATCCCACACCCGGATGGTCTCGTCGCCTGAACCGGACACAATGCGCTTCCCATCCGGCGAGATTGCGACAGAGCAAACATAACTAGTATGCCCTTCAAGAGGGGGACCCAATGGATTACCGTCCTCTGCATCCCACACCCTGATTGTCTTGTCGCATGAACCAGATATAATACGATTTCCATCCGACGAGATTGCCACAGCCTCAACCAAGTCAGTGTGCCCAACTGAGAGGGGCACCCAATGCCTTCCCGGTCGCCGCATCCCACACCCGGACTGTCTCGTCCCATGAACCTGACACGATGCGTTTTCCGTCCGGCGAGAATGCGACAGACGTAACACACGGCGAGTGTGGCCTTGGAAAGGGGCACCCTGATGCCTCCCCAGGTCTCCATATCCCACACCTGGATAGTTCCGTCGAATGAACCACATGCGATGCGTTTTCCGTCTGGCGACATTGCAACTGAGTAAACCTTCGAGCGCCCGTGGAGTATCTTTTCCATCTGAGGCCACTTTACGACATGGCCAGCAACAATGCGGGGGGTGCAAGGGAACTTTGCGGCGAATTTGCGAAATATCTTTGACTGCGTTGGAGCGAACGGTAGGGCGGACAAGTACAAATGCGGAGTGCTGTGTAAAATGGTGCCTGCGAAGGTTCGAACGAAGCGTAGGGTGTCCCTGGCAGCGTCACCGATATGCATACACTCGGCATGACCCTACGACCACCCCATTACTCGTAAGAATACATTGATGCTAAGAGTGAGCTCGAGCCACGCACCGTGAACCAGTTTGCGATAGACGAGAGGCACCCCACCGAGCCGCCGAGGCATTTCATCAGCGATAGTGCTTCCAACCACCAAAGGAGGCGCTCTCCGTCGAAGAAAGCTTGAATTTCCTCGGCAAGCGATGGTTGGAAGGATGTAGCTGCTACATGAGTCCCCCAGAATCGACACGAGTACGATAGCGCAGATGGAATAGAATCTTTGACTCGTTTCTCCAAGTCAGGCACAGCAGAATTGGGCAAGTACGAGCTCTCCAAAGAGCAGATGTTGAAGCGAAGTCCGGCCTCCATCACCCGAAGCGAGGAAAAGGCAAGGTCTCTCTGCACCGATGATGCATCGACGAAGAACTTGCCGCTCCGTGATTTGTCTGTGAGAAAGTCGTAGAAGGATGCGTGGAGTGGACGTATGGGAATGTGAGAATCCGATGCGCCAGTGACAAGCGAGCCAAGATGCCCCATGAGCAATTTCACGTCGTACTGGTCATCGTCGCATGGGAAATGCTGTCGCATTGTGTTCAAGGCAGCGATGGGAAGCGGCTCCGACGACGCAAGTATTTGCCCCATCACAGAGCAAAAGATGGGGATTGCTTCTTCGTGCATGTGCTCTGGCATGATGTCTGCCAAAATGCGTTGGTACATCTCGTCCAACAGACGGGCTCCTTTGGCTGATGTTTCGGAAAGTTCGCGGAAACGGCGCATCGGGCCTCGACTCACGATGTTTGTACTCCTGATATATTCAGAGGCCAGACGAGCCCATTCAAACATGCCATCGGATTTCTGGGCGAGTGTCTTGAAGTGGCCATCGTTGAAGACGTCGCTCAGATCTTTCAGCCTCGTGGATATATAAAGCTGAATGTCACGTTCGGTGGATGCAGACGCGATGTCGTCCAGGGAGACGTGACGAACATGTGGCACGGCGTGCAGGATGGTGTGAATATCGTCCAATGGACGGGAAGTGATGAGAACACGGAAGTTTGCCGGGATTTCGGTTAGCTGCAAGGAAGAAGTGTCCAGCTTGCCAGCAAGTAAACAAATAATCTGATCCCGAGAATTTGCTTCACCACTCTCGTCCAACGCCTCGATGACAACCAGCACGGGGGTAGCAATGTCTTTCGAGGCCATGCTTATCGGCCCTACTATTAACTCCTGCCATTGTCTTGCTATGTCCGTGGTGTGCCTGAGATCGTTGCGATCATGAACGGCGCGCGCCAACGCTCGTCGCATGGTAGGATCGCAATCAGCCAAGTCCCGTGCGATCGTGGTGAATATTTTCTCATGGCGACGATCTGCTACTCGTGTGCGGTCGAAGCAGAAGCAGGCTCCCAGGCCCCCTTGCTCGTTGGACCAGTTGGCTATCGTATGAGCTATGGCTGATTTGCCTTTGCCTGCGGTGCCGGACAACCAGAACACGGGCGGCACGTCCTTCCCTGTGCTATAGATCCAGGACTTGATGTCGGACAGAATGCCTTCCCGAGTGCCTGGGAGACAACACTTTGAGGTATTGAAACCAGCGCCAGCCGCACAGTCCATGCCACTCAAGTCCAGATCCTCGCCTACGCCATGGTTTGCAGAACGTCACTAAAGGTGTAGAGCGAATTTGAAGTGAACCCTTACCGGCACGGTGAAGGATGATCACAGTGTCACGAATCACCTGATCTCGGAACTGCTGCATGAGACCGTCGAGAGCCTCACCGTAGCTCTGGATCGAAGCATCTGCTTCACTTGCGATGTGCTTGCCAAGTCTTTTCCCTGCGCAAAGAGTATTGAGTGTCAATTAATGAAGTAGTGGGAATGACTCACAGGCGCTCTTTGTCTCAGAGTAATGGGTGATGAAATCGGCACACTCTAGCGCCTGTCGCGCTATTTTTCCATATATCGCTAGCATTGATTCAATCTTCGCCAATGCCTCGTCTTCCATCATGAAAGTATAGACTTCCGATACTTTCGTGAGCAGACGAGAGACAGCAACATCGCGATCTGCCTGAGCGAGAATCATCTGTCGCGCAGACATTCTTATTAGCCTGTGAAGTGAGGATATGGAAATCAGCTCACCTTGGACGCGCAGGTGAACATGCTCAATGCCACCTTTGCATATGGATGGAGCTACGCATGAAGGTCAGCGACGTACAAAATAGAGATAGACGCCCGTACATCTGCAAGCCCGTTGGCGACGTCATTGAACACTTTCAAGGGTCCAAGAATTGCGGAGAACGTGTCCATCGTATCGGGAACGGATTGTAGGTTGTCGGATGCCGAGACAATATTTTGAACCATTCCTGAGACATTTGTGATGCCTTCGAATCCTGCTTTGGCATCCGTGAGCGTTGCCTTCACAAGCTCTGGGTCAGGTGGTGGATCGGCCTGATGATAGACCTTAGTACAATATCAAAAGGGAGAGATAGGAATGATGCCCGAACATACCTTCGAAATCGCTGAGTTAGAAGCCTGATCGGGAGTTGTTTCGGGAGTGGGAGCGGTGAGTGGTGAAGGATCCTACGGCAGTTAGATCACACATGGAACATGGCAAGAGTTGCACATACTTGGCTTGTCTGAGCGGGTAGGAGATCCTGTGCGCTGGAACTCGCAGCCGCGGGTCCAGGGTTCGGAGACTGCCCAGCGCTTCGAGCGGAACGGTTGGTCACCTTGTCGATGAACTTGGGAACTAACCCCGGGAGTCGTGTGCGGGATCCATTCCTGGAGGGTGGGCAAGATGATGACTGGAACAAGATGGTTACACACAACGAGTAGAAGTAAATGCAATATTCAATACCTCAATGTCATTGGCACCGCTCTCCACTGGTAAATGAGGGTTTGAGCGGCCTCGCCCCACCAAATGCGAGAGCCGTTTCTTCATCGACCAAGTTTGAAAGCACGGCTGAGTGTAGAGAGGTCTCTAGGCCAAAAGGGACGGGACACAGGGTGAACAGGCGCCTGCCGCGTGTTTGCACAGAAGATTAAGTTTAGATAACGAACCGAAGAAGCGTTTGGAAGCGCTCATCATCAATCGGACCTTAAATCAAACTTGAACATTATACTCGACCATTGCACGAGTTGCATTCTTGGAAGGACAAAGTTCGTTCACCATGCTAGGTCTGTCACTACACTTCTAGCTCAGTGCCCCGCCTTTATTTGTGCATGCTTGGTTTGTCATTTTAGACGCGACGCGCCCGACGTCAAACACAACATCACTGAATGCCATCCTAGTGCAAGCGTGATTTCAGAGCACCCACCCTACGATGCCCCCCCCCCTTCCTTTTACACTCGTGCATAGCATTCTGCACGCAGGTACTGTCTTTGTATCGCTTCGTTTCGGCTCTCACTGGAGCGCTCGCGCCTGGAGGATCTGAATTGCTGGCTAATCCTCACGGTCTGCGCTCACGCGAGACTCGGAGTGAAGCCAATTTTGCCCCGACGTTTCAGCCAACTTCCTCTACAACCCCTCATCAAAGCAGCAGTGCACGAACCACTACCAAGACTTGGAAGCGTACGGCGCCGTCTCGACCACTATGTATACCTGTACACCTCTCCCTCTGTTCAGTCAATTTACAAAACTTCCTCCACAACCTGACCCACCTCCGCCTCCGTTTCTTTATTCCCATGAGCAGCAGTCTACAAACCAAGTACATGCCATCTACTCCTGTCATATGGAAAGCCTAACAGCCGCGCTCTGTTACCACCTGTGACATGGCCCATAAACGGTAGTCACAAGTTGTGGACTCCGTACACCTCTGATGTTGCTTTTATTATTTTTCTCAAGACTTCTCAGTACGCGGATTTTGTTGCGAGCACCAGTGAGCTATAGGTCATTAACAGAGCGCAGCCGTCCGGCTATCAATCGACTGGTTCACAGCGAGTCGCCACTCGTCTGGACTATCATCCCCTTCGTCGTCTGTGGACTCCCGGACAATGGGACCATTGAAATCCTCCTGGGGGACTGCATCAGCGTGTTCAAGTTGAATGTCAGGTTCTTCATCAGCCAGTAAAGCATCCAGCTGCCTGTGATGAGAAACATCTGTACCGGATTAGCATGACCCTACACGTAAAAATCAATGTGAAGAACCCAACCTATACCGCACCCACCACGGACCCCTCCCATATAATAAAAACTGCTATCGTCTTCCTGGAAATGTAAGTCTTCATGATTCGCGAGCAAAGGTAATTCATCATCATCTGTAGGCGTGATTTCAGCAGGTAAATTGTCGCTGAGCTGGATGGCATTGAGCATATCCAGGTATACTCCCCATGCGGAGTCGCGGGTGATGACGGGACACCCCAAGTGGTCGTAGCAAGAAGCAAGGTGATCATCGAGAGTTGGCGGCACAAGGTCAAATACTGTGTGCGAAGGATTGATATAGGCACTACGAATACGATCAATAGCGCCTGGCTCAATGCCGATCTACACATAGCACATGAATTAGTGCTATGTCAACAATGCCAAGCCAGACTAAGACATACCTTGAAATCAAGTGCTCCAAAGTCTTCAGGTGAATTATATATCAGCTCCGGAATTCCATGTGGTAACACCTCATGTGAAGCAGATTGTGAATCATGCGGCCCTGGCTGACAGTCAAGATTACCTTGTTATGATCGCGCCGTTTCGCGGTGTTATTAACATGATCCTTGTATTCATTCAACTCTGTTTGCAACCACGGGATAAAAATCCAGCAAAAAATCATACTATTCAAGGAATTTTTCGATTAAGTGTAGATACCAGCGAAAATATGATCACTCACATTTCCAGGGTATTCCCGGCATCATACCAGCCATTGTGCACACCAGCGTCCAAAAGATTCTCGAAACCGGGTGTGAAACGGTGCCGAAGCTGAGACCACGTTATTTCTGGCATCACGTTCTTCTTGGTGCGCATCCAGCGGTGCTGGAGCGTACCTTGTAGTGCGGGATCGTGCCACTGACGTAGCAGGGTGTGTCCATTGGCAATCCCAAAGTTCTCTGTGCCAAGATCACTTTGAGTTACAAGAGGCATATCTAAGAACACGTCAATAACATTGATTTGCCTGTGTGTTTGAAATACGTACGACCGAGCTCCATGAGGGTATCGAGGTAATAAGACAGGATAAGCTGGGGATTCCTGTTAGAGTGCCAGACACGCATCCACATGATGCGGCCAGAAAATGGTTCGATCTTAAATGATACTCAGGTTTTGACTGTCTTAAAATTCCAGGGAGCTTCGAGCTATTAACCGACCCCCAAATCTTGACACATCCGTAAGAGCATATATATGTGAAACTTTATTCATGCTAACTGGTGTTCTGTACCCTCAGCACTGTGAGCCCAGGCGTTGATATCTTTGGAGATGGCAACATGGAGGTTGCTGTTAGCGAGTTTGAAAAGCAGCATATATGCAGTTATTATTGCGAATGGCCATGTTTTGGCCTACATCTTTTCGCAAAGCAGGCAGATGGTAGCATAGATGACACTGCCAAGTCTGCCGCCGATGGTAGCGGCGGGGATGATGCTGATGTCTCTTGAGTAATATTCAGTTTGCTGTATCATATCTTTCGCTGGCCGGGCTGTGCTTGTATGTTATTTTGATGTTCTCGATATTTGATTATGATGCTCTGCAACAATCGACCCAGTGGTAAAAACCCGTAAACACCAAACCAGACGTCCAGTGCAAACCGACGACGTAGGGGTGCACGAAGTCCTCTTACCTATTATGACTACGTGACGCTGACTAAAGGAGCGCGGCTGTTAGGCTTTCCATACTGTCACGACTGGAGCGTCGGTTGTCACGTCATGATGTAACGCTCAAATGACATGGATCATCTGCTTAACTTAGGTGTTCATGTATTTTCGCCCCCATTACCTGGTGCCATCATCTGAGGTATCAATTACACTCTTCGGGCTGAGCCTTGTCTTCGCATATTACCGCAGGCTACACGAGTTCGACTGGACCTTGTTGCGTTATTTGACGTTGGCACGCTCCCCCAGCTCAGAAAATGAGAACGTCCTGACCATGAGGGGAGCGCCACGGATCGTTCCGAATCCGAGTCGCTGGTGACCATCCTCGTATTTATGCTAAATTTATATGACTTGCATCTTTCCGATATCGACAAGTCAACTTATTCCGTTGGATGTTCATGCCACAAGGGTTAATGTCGATCGCCGTGTGATAACTACTCATATATACACACAAGAGTCAATGGTGATATGGACACGGCTATGACTAGGGTATAACCAGCCGTCAGTGATAATGAGATAACCACCTGCATGTTCAATCAATGCCATCAGAGCCGGACTCGCATCCCTGCTAGGCTCTGCATCCCACATTCTCGACATCGCATCGCCTAGAGCCTGCCCGAGAGCTCGAGCCAGCGGTATAGGTACCGCATTACCGATCTGTCTGAATTGCTGTGGAAAACGTCAGCGATAGAGGGCCGGGAGCGGTAGCAAGCGCTCACATCATTGATAGCCTTGACCATCTTCCTCTCCTTGTTCACCGAGAAAAATTCGTAGTCATCCGGGAACCCTTGCGCACGTGCACATTCGCGAACCTTGAGGATGCGTTTTTGCTGGCATACGAAACGGAAGAAGTTAAATTCCAAAAGATGATAGCTGGAATGTATACCGATGGATGCAATACTTGACATTCGGCAACGCGGTGGTCAGTGCAGTTGAGAAATACATGTCTGCATCAAGTCGCTGATAGACGGCTGTCGGAGAATCAGCCAGTGTGTTTGAAAAATAACGCCTTGTGTCTTGCCATTGTATTTCGTCCTAGCGTCCTCGTGCTTGGAGAGTCCAGTATGCAACTCCTTCGGCAGGTCTATAACATCTGTGTTGAATTCCACATTGCCAATAATCATATAGCTCGACTTACCAAAATGATTGGCTCCCGCTCTCATAGGCACGTTTACAGCTCTGTTGTCGAATCTCAGTTCAAGACCGACCCAGGATAGAGACCAAAATGTGACCTTTCAATGATGATATCCTTGAAGCGTTTGGTATAATGATACCTAAGCTTTTCGCTCCCCTGTCGCATGAACCTCTGGTAGCGGGACAGTGGTTAACTAGGATAATGACTGGACGCAGTGCTGGAATTTATTTGCTGGCCACAGTTCTAGGTCGTCCAGGGAATGAACGTCGAGGGAATCGGCGCACTCGTGAACGTAGTAATGATCGTCGTGAGCCACCCAAGTATCGATACGAGCGTCGTCCGTTTCATGAATGACGAAACATTGTCCTCGGATATCGTCGGGTCTCGTTTTCCCCCGGCTCCGCGAACGGAACAAGCGCCGCTACGAAATGTGGTGAGAGAGAGAGCAGTATGTAAATGGTGCCCTTACCTGGTCATAAGAGGCTCCCTTTGGCTTGTCAACGCCGCTGTAGACTTTTCGGACAATGTGATCGTAGCGCCCAAAGAGCCGAGTGATGACTTCGGTACACTTGCCCTTCTTGATTATGAACTTCTCGATCTGACCAATTTGATATATGCTATTGTGCCCCGTTGAGATATACGTGAAGTCACCATCGTGGTAGTTGACATCGTTATGAGAGAAGTCATTTCGAAGGGCTCGTGAATGAGTGAAATTTGACGCGCGTTCCTTGTGACCGCAAGCGAGGCACTGTTTATGGTCATCACAGAAGCTGAGGAGTGTTTGAGTGTCCAAGTCCGAGAGCCGAACAAAACTGAATTGAACATAAGCCCGCAGCACGTTCAGTGTTGCACGAAGCACTGACGTAAGAAGCTGCGTACCCAGCGTGAAAATCGTTATCAACCTCAAGAGTTGACTCGTCTGGCTGGCAACTGTCCATTGGGAGTTCACGAACATTACACTTTTGCGAGATGGCATCGATATCAACGTCGCTGCAGTCGGAGAGCATCAGATACAGCGCATGCGAGTGGCCCGCTTGTTGGAGCAGAGTCTTCGAGCTGTGCGTGAACCACTGCGCATGGAACTTCTTGACGCCTTCGTCATCTTCGAAGAAGTACCGAATCATGCAAAACCTTTTGACGCGAATTCGTCAAAAAGCGTATAACAGTCGCACGAGGTCGTACTCACCAATAATCGTTTGCGAGCTTGTTTGTCGACTGGGAAGGCTGGTACGTATAGCATTTTGCGCGAGCAGCATCCTCATCTTCCCCAGGTACGACCATGACAGCATCTCCGACCTGACGCAAATAAGACAGATTTTTGTGAGAAAAGAAAGGACTCACTGAGTACTCCACGTTGTCCACGGAAACAGAGTTATAAAAGCCAGGATGGCCATCCACAGGATCTAGCCACTGCACAGAGTTCGGGTTAGCGATGTGTATTACAGAAGGATGATACAGGGGCCTACCGCGTGTTTGCACAGAAGATCAAGGTTAGATAACGAACCGAAGAAGCGTTTCAAAGGAAGCGCTCATCATCAATCGGACCTCAAATCATATCCTTGAATTCAGTCAACACATCCAGCTGAATATGAGCAGCAGTACGCGCACCAAGTCTTGCCACGACTAATATTGCAAACAAGCGACGCCTCCTCATTCACTGCACCCTGTACAGTGTACACCTCACCTGGTGTTTATTATCCCTCTGTTCGGTCACCTTACATCAGTCATCGCCTCTTCGACATACACCCATGCTCCCAACGTCCTCCACAACCTGACCTACCTCCACCCCTCTTCTTCATCCCCCACGGGCAGCAGTGTACGAACCGAGTACAAGTACTGACTTTCACTTCCTATGATTCCCTCGCGTACGTCCTCCTCAAATCATTCCCATATTTTTACTAACAGTCGATCATGCCGCTTTCTCTCTTCGTTCACTCTCTTCTCCGCATTCGAACACCTCCTGATATCACAGACAACCAGCCACATCCTCTTCACGCCTTTATCGAGTCCCTCCTATCCCTTCGTTCAGCCACCAACACATATCACAACGAGCTCCCCAATACCCTTGCTGACGGAAGCGGTCCAGGCGATGCAGAGGAGAGTCTGATGTGGTATACTCTTGGGTACGAGAAGGCCAATGCTGGCTCGAAACAAAGCACTCCGACATGCGCTCACCTGGCAGGTCAGCATGTCGCATGAGTGGAAGGGGAAGGATCGGTCACAGACGCAAAAGCGCCTGCTGCAACCGTTAAGCATATCATCGAACCACCAATTCCCAGTCCCAGCCCCAATCCCACGCAGTGCCAGTTAATCACGCTGGCCGCCGCAACTCCCGTCAAGAAAGTGCCAAATCAAACCATCAACTCCGAACTCGTATCCTATACCCATGGCCAGGGGTTCGAGGTCACGCTCCACCGAGAGAGAAGTTCGATTCCATACACCGCTGGGAGCTTTTCGAGTCATCCAACTGCATGGAACTCGAGCCTTACGCTGCTCGGGACAGGCGACAAGCTTCCTCTCGTGTCTGTCCTTTTATTTGACTTGATTGACAGTCCGGTCAATACAAAGGACGAAGACAAGGGTTCCAATGAGATATGGCTGCCCAAACTCTTCGCCAGATATGTTATGTTACTGCTGGGTAAGCGCGGGTGGACCGCGAGTGCCAAGAAACGCGTCCCATCAGCCGCGTCGGAGGTGGATACGGCTATTAGCGAGGGGATAAGGCTTGGGAGGTAGCGATACTAATAAGTGCTGCGAGACGTGAGGTGTGTGTGTGTCGGGTAGTGCCAGTTTTTTATGCATTCGAAGACGTTGGTTAATGGTTCTTCGTTGCTTTGACAGATGCTCACAAAGGCACTTGCATGCTGCCGATTTTCTGAGTACGTCATCCCTTTGGACCGCAGCTATAGTAGCAGCCTAGGGACGTACAGCTCAACGTTCGTATAAACTCGGGTAGTCCTTATGTGCTCGGGAGTCTCACATGTACACAATCTTGAAATTTTTCATCGTTTTCGTGTGGTTTTAGCAACAGAGCCTTTGACCTCTTGCGCCTGCCTTGCTCTTATGCCACAATAGAGGATCGATTGTCTTCCTTCTATTGGCTTGCCTGGAGACTAAGTGGTACCACCTGTGTAGACGGTTCCTTTCGCCCAACGCCCATACACTCCCTGAACTGATTTACATTCATACCGTGATCCATCCCACCCACCAACAACCACTTGGAACGGACGCATGAAGAACATATATTTCTTCCTATCGGTAACATGTTCATCGTCCCCGCCATCTTCTCGGTCTTCCGGAAATCAATGTTCAACCTATAGCCCGAACCATGTTGATCTGGATGCAAACGATGATTCGACGTTCGAACCATCTTGAAAATATCATACCAATGTGTTGCCGTCAAGTCCAATCGGCACCCGATGCTACCAGCACTCGTCGCCACCCAGAACGTACCATCCCTCCTCAACACCCGTATTAACATCGTGCTCTCCAACGGCAAACAGCCTCCTGTGTCCCTCCCCCGAGGCCGCCCTTGTGAAATGAGGCGTGTTTGAATTCTAACTTGCACGGTGGACAGTCGTGAGAGTATAGTAACGATTGGATTGCAGTATGGCAATGGAGGTAGAGAACATGCAGCCCTCTTTAGAACGGAGTCGTGAATGAAATCCTTGCACACGTCCAAAATGACGCTGCAGTAGAACAGAATGGAAGAACTATAAGTAAAAGGCCGTGGATCGAGAAATTGGAAACATAGAGTATACAAATTCTGCGTAGAATGTGCGTAGAACTTCATCGTACTGTATTGCTATTAGTGTATGTATGCAACGCGCGACCTAAGAGAGATAATAGTATCACAAAGACAGGGCAGCCCTCGGTTCCCGACACTTGTGCCATGACCTGCCATGCGCGAAGCAACTGAAGTCCAGCTGCGATGTGTGATCGGATATCACCAGCGTGTTACCTGGGGCATACGTCGCCGGGTGGAAAACGAGTGGGATACAGAGAAGAAGCCGTCCGTCGGGACCTACAAACCATCCCTCTTCGTTCAGGGTAAGAGAGGCCAGGGTGGAAGAACCTTGGAGGAATGAGAAAGGGGAATGAAGGGCATGAGTCGGGTTGGGCGAGAAACAAATTGCGAGTGCTTCGATGGGTCGGTGTTGGGTAAGAAATTCTAGATTCCACACCCGGATGGTCTTGTCGTCTGAACCAGACACAATGTGTTTGCTATCGGACGAGATGGCAATAGTTCGAACAATGCCAGTGTGCCCCAAGAGAGAGGCTAATGACTCGCCAGTCTCCATATCCCACACGCGGACTGTCCTATCCTCTGAACCAGAAACAATGTGCTTGCCATTGGGCGACATTGCGATAGACTGGATAGGTCCAGTGTGGCCTTGGAGCAAGGTACTCAATGTTTCGCGAGTCTCCATCTCCCACACTTGGATCATGTTGTCGGTGGAACCAGACATGATGTATTTGCCATCGGGCGAGATTGAGATAGCGCAAATTCCGCCCGTGTGCCCTCGGAGTGGTGCACCTAATCCCTTCCCAGTCTGCAAATCCCACACTTGGACCGTGAGGTCAGGTGAACCAGACACAATGTGTTTCGCATCCGGCGAGATTGCAATGGATTGGATGTATATCAATGAGTGATTGTTGGCTTGAGGAGGGGGATCCGATGCCTTGCCCGTCTTTGTGTCCCACACCCTGATCCTCGACAGAAATGGAGCCGTCTCCACCCCCGCCACGTGACATCCATCTAGTGAGATTGTAACAAGGCCAAGAGAATCCGTGCCACCTTGGAGAGGAACACCTGATGCCTCTCCGGTCTCTACATTCCACACCCAGATTGTCCTGCCATTTGAACCATATACGACGCGATGTCCATCCAACGAGATTGCGACCGCCTCAACAGACTCTGTGTGTCCTTGGAGAGAGGCACCCAATGCTTCGCCAGTCTCCATATCCCACATCCGGACGGTCTTGTCAGATGAGCCAGACACAATGCGGTGTCCGTCCGGCGAGATCACAACAGAGTTAATGGAGGCAGTGTGACCTTGGAGAGCACCGCCCAATGCCTGGGCAGCACTTGTCTCTGCATCCCACACCCGAATTGTGTTGTCATAGGAACCTGACACTATATGATTTCCGTCCGGCGAGATTGCAACAGACATAACAGGGCCAATGTGGCCCTGGAGAGGGGATCCTAATGCCTCGCCAGTCTCCGCATCCCACACTCGGATCGTCTGGTCAGATGAACCAGACACGATGTGACTTCCATCCGAGGAGATCGCGAGGGAAAGAACTGAGCCAGTATGGCCTTGGAGTGGGGCACCAAATGCCTCACCAGTCTCCAAATCCCATATCCAGATTGTGTTGTCAGATGAACCAGACATGATGTGTTTCCCATTCGGCGAGATCACGACAGAGTTAATGGAGGCAGTGTGCCCTCGAAGAGGAACCCCCAATGCCTCGCCAGTCCACATATCCCACACTCGGATGGTCTCATCAGCTGAACCGGACACAATGTGTTGCCCATCCGGCGAGATTGCGACAGAGTAAACGAAACTAGTATGCCCTTCGAGAGGGGGACCCAATGGATTACCATTCTCTGCATCCCACACCCTGATTGTATTGTCCGATGAACCAGATACAATACGATTTCCATCCGACGAGATTGCCACAGCCAGAACCATATCAGCGTGCCCTTGGAGAGGGGCACCCAATGCCTTCCCGGTCGCCGCATCCCACACCCGGACTGTCTTGTCCCATGAACCCGACAAGATGCGTTTTCCGTCCGGCGAGTATGCGAGAGATGCAACAAGGTAAGTGTGGCCTTGGAGAGGGGCACCCAATGCCTCCCCAGTCTCCATATCCCACACCTGGATCGTTCCGTCGTATGAACCACATGCGATGCGTTTTCCGTCTGGCGACATTGCAACCGACCAAACCCCCAAGCGCGCGTGGAGTATCTTTTCCATCTGAGGCCACTTTACGACATGGCCAGCAACAATGCTGGGGGTGCAAGGGAACTTTGCGGCGAACTTGCGAAATATCTTTGACTGCGTTGGAGTGAACGGTAAGGCGGACAAGTACAAATGCGGAGTGCTGTGTAAAATGGTGGGTGCGAAGGTTCGAACGAAACGTAGGGTGTCCCTGGCAGCATCACGGATATGTGTATACTCGGCATGACCCTATGACAACCCAATTACTCGTAAGAATATATTGATGCTAAGAGTGAGGTTGAGCCACGCACCGTGAACCAGTTTGCGATAGACGAGAGGCACCGCGCCGAGCTGCTGAGGCTTTTCATCAGAGATAGTGCTTCCAACCACCAAAGGAGGCGCTCTCCGTCGAAGAAAGCTTCGACTTCCTTGGCGAGCGATGGTTGGAACGACGTGGTGCTCAAATGAGTCCCCCAGAATCGACACGAGTACGATAGCGCAGTTGGAATGGAATCTTTGACTCGTTTCTCCAAGTCAGGCACAGCAGAATTGGGCAAGTACGAGCTCTCCAAAGAGCAGATGTTGAAGCGAAGTCCGGCCTCCATCACCCGAAGCGAGGAAAAGGCAAGGTCTCTCTGCACCGATGATGCATCGACGAAGAACTTGCCGCTTCGTGATTTGTCCGTGAGAAAGTCATAGAAGGATGCGTGGAGTGGACGTATGGGAATGTGAGAATCCGATGTGCCAGTGACAAGCGAGCCAAGATGCCCCATGAGCAATTTCACGTCGTACCGGTCATCGTTGCATGGGAAATGCTGTCGCATTGTGTTCAAGGCAGCGATGGGAAGCGGCTCCGACGACGCAAGTATTTGCCCCATCACAGAGCAAAAGATAGGGATTGCTTCTTCGTGCATGTGCTCTGGCATGATGTCTGCTAAAATGCGTTGGTACATCTCGTCCAACAGACGGGCTCCTTTGGCAGATGTTTCGGAAAGCTCACGGAAACGGTGCATCGGGCCTCGGCTCACGATATTTGTACTCTTGATATATTCAGAGGCCAGACGAGCCCATTCAAACATGCCATCAGATTTCTGCGCGAGCGTCTTGAAGTGCGCATCATCAAATACATCGCGCATATCTTCCAGTTTGTTGGAGATGTACAGCTGGATGTCGTGTTCTGTGGCCACGGGCGAGACATCATCCAGAGAGACATGACGAACATGTGACGCGGTGTGCAGGGCGTTGCTAATGTCTTCCAGTGGGCGAGAAGTGACAAGTATACGGACATTCGCAGGGAGTTCGCAAAGCCGTGACGAAGAGGCATTCAGCTTGCCAGCAAGCAGACGAAGGATTTGTTCTCGGGAAATCTTTGTCCCGCTCTCGTCCAATGCATCAATGATCATCAAGACGGGTGCAGTCATGGCTTTAGAAGCCTCGCCGATTGGTCCTACGACTAACTCCTGCCATTGTCTGGAGACGTCTATGGTATCCTTGAGCTCGTTGTCGGAATGAACCGCACGCGCTAATGCTCCCCGCATCATAAGATCGCAATCAGCTAAGTTGCGTGCGATGGTGGTGAATATCTTTTCGTGGCGGCGTTCGGCTTCCCTGGTGCGGTCAAAGCAGAAACAAGCGCGTAGACCTCCACGCTCGTGAGACCAGTTCGCAATTGTATGTGCGATGGCTGATTTGCCTTTCCCTGCCGTGCCGGACAACCATAAGACGCGGGGCACGTCCTCCCCCGTGCTGCGGATCCAGCACTTGATCTCAGACAGAATGTCTTCCCGAGTTCCTGGAAGACAATTCTTGGAGATATTCCGTCCGGCACCACCCACGCAATTCATGCTGCTGAGATCTAGGTCTTCAGCTGGGTCATCGGTCATCGAATTTCAGAGAAGGCTCAGAGAGAACTTAAAGCCGACTCTTACCGATCCGATGGACAGTTACTACGGTGTCAATAGACACCTGATCTCGGAACTGCTGCATGAGATCGTCGAGGACCTCGTTGTAGCTTTGGATCGCAGCCTCTGTTTCTTTGAAGACGTGCTTGCCGAGTCTTTGCCCTGTATGGAGAGAGTGAGTCTTGGGCGACGGTAAGGTGGAAATGACTCACAGAAACCCTTCATGTCTGAGTAATTGACGATGAAGTCGGCGCACTCCAGCGTCTGTCTCGCCATTTTTCCGTATATCTCTACCACGGATGAAATCCTGGCTAGTGCCTCCTCTTTCGTCAGCAAAGAATAGACCGCTGAGATCTTCGTGAGGAGACTAGAAACAGCTGCATCGCGGGACGCTTGATCGAGAATCATCTATTGCCGAAACAATCTTATCAACCTGCGAAGTGTGAGAATGTGGAAACAAGCGCACATTGGACGCGCAGGTGAATATACTCAATGCCACCTTCGCATATGGATGGATCTACGCACGAAGGTCAGCTAGGTACAAAATAGAGATAGGACGCCCGTACATCCGCAAGCCTCTCAGCGATAGAGTTGAATGCCTTCAAGGGTTCAAGGATCGGGGAGAACGTGTCGATCGCACCGGAAACGGACTGTAGGTTGTTGGGTGCTGATGCAGTATTTTCGACAATTCCTGCGACATTTTTCATGGCCGCCACACCTTTGGTGGCATCGGCGAGTCTTTGATTCACAGACTTCGGGTCAGGTTGTTCGGCCTGCTGATGGACATTAGTACAGAACGAAAGGGAGAGACAAGGATGATGCCCGAACATACCTTCGAAATCACTGAGTTAGAAGCCTGATCGAGAGTTGTTTCGGGAGTGGGGGAGGTGAGTGGTGAAGGATCCTACGGCAGTTAGATCACACACGGAATATGACAAGAGTTGCACATACTTGGCTTGTCTGAGCGGGTAGGACATCCTGTGCGCTGGAACTCGCAGGCGCAGGTCCAGGGTTCAGAGACTGCCCAGCGCTTCGAGCGGAACGGTTGGTCACCTTGTCGATGAACTTGGGAACTAACCCCGGGAGTCGTGTGCGAGATTCATTCCTGGAGGGTGGGCGAGAGGATGACTGGAACGAGATGGTTACACACAACGAGTAGAAGTAAGTGCGATATTCAATACCTCAATGTCATTGGCTCCGCTCTCCACTGGTAAATGAGGGTTTGAGCGGTCTCGCCCCACCAAACGTGAGAGCCGTTTCTTCATCGACCAAGTTTGAAAGCACGGCTGAATGTGAAGAGGTCTCTAGGCCAAAAGGGATGAGGAAGGTGGTGGATGAGACGCAGGGTGAACAGGCGCCTGCCGTGTGTTTGCACAGAAGATTACGGAACCGACTTCGAGAAGCGCTCATCATCAATCGGACCTCAAATCATACTTGAATGTTATACTCAACCATTGCACGAGTTGCATTCTTGGAAGGACAAAGTTCATTCACCATGCCAGGTCTGTCACTACTCTGAGCTCAGTGCCCCGCCTTACTGCACCTTCAATACACCTCACCTTGTACACCTCACCTGGTGCTTATTATCCCTCGTCATACACCCATGCTCCCTCCGCCCATCTTCTTCATTCCCCATGGGCGGCAGTGTACAACCGAGCACAAGTACTTACTTTCACTTCCTATGACTCCTTCGCGTGCGTCCTCCTCAAATCATTCCCATATCTTCACTAACAGTCAATCATGCCGCTTTCTTTCTTCGTTCCCTCTCTTCTCCGCATTCGGACACCTCCTGATATCGCAGACAACCACCCACATCCTCTTCATGCTTTTATCGAGCCCCTCCTCCTATCCCTTCGTTCAGCCGCCAACAAATACCACAACGAGCTCCCCCAGATCCTTGCTGACAGAAGCGGTCCAGGCGAAGCAGAGGAGAGTATGGTGTGGTATGCTCTTGGGTACGAGATGACCGACGCCGGTGCGGATCACAGCGGACACTTCAACTGTGAAGACACAGTGATGCTAGAGGATAAATAGAGGTCCAATTGGCTCGAGCGTATGGAACAGCGTGAGTGAGCAGACTCATCATTCCAGGTTTAATCCAAAGCTCCCAGAGCAATGTGCCCTCCTCCGCTCTAAGCTCTTTCCCGACTCTCCTTTCTCCAACGAAACCCCTTCTCCCGGACCCTCCACAGACAAATCCTTTGCCTGTTCTCATCCCCACAAATCGATATCTACTACCTCAGTATGACTGCAAAGTGCGACAAACGCCCCCGCACGCAATCGCTCGCTCTCCGTTTCCCTTACCCAGGAAAATGAAAAAGGGCATGCAGCAAGTGTAGGCGCAATGCAGGTCAAGTCACTCCAGCGTGCGTTCACCCGGCAGGTCAGCATGTCACGTGCACGGAAGGGAATGCGACCTCACAGACAGACGCAAACTGCTAGGCTCTGCACCCTACATCCTCGACATCGCCCCCCTAGAGCCTGCTCGAGAGCTCGAGCCAGTGGTATAGGTACCGCATTACCAATCTGTCTGAATTACTGTGACAACGTCAGCGATAGAAGGCCGAGAGCGGCAGAAAGCGCTCACATCATTGATAGCCTTGACCATCTTCCTCTCCCTGTTCACCGAAACAAATTCGTAGTCATCCGGGAACCCTTGCGCGCATGCACATTCACGAACCGTGAGGATGCGTTTTTGCTGGCATACGAAACGTGAGAAGTTAAATTCCAAAAGATTATAGGCTGGAATGTATGCCGATGGATGCAATACTTGACTACCCTTATTATTCGACAACGCGGTGGTCAGTGCGGCGAGAAATACATGTCTGCATCAAGTCGCTGATAGACGGCTGTCGAAGAATCAGCCAATCTATCTGAACAAGAACGTCTTGCGTCTTGCTTTTGTATTTCGTCCTAGCGGTCTCGTGCATGGAGAGTTCAGTGTGCAACTCCTTGGGCGGGTCTATGACACCCTGCGTTGAATTCCACATATTGCCAAGAATCATATAGCTCGACTTACCAAAATGATTAGCTCCCGCTCTCAGAGGCACGTTTACAGTTCTGTTTTCGAATCTCAGTTCAAGACCGATCCAGGATGGAGACCAAAAGCTTACCTTTCAATGATGATATCCTTGAAGCGTTTAGTATAATGATACCTAAGCTTTTCACTCCCCTGTCGCATGAACTTCTGGTAGCGGGATAGTGGTTCACTAGGATAATGACATGGCTTCGAGTAACCAGGATACAGGTTTGCTGCAGTTCTTGCCGAATGTATCGCAGAAAAAGATGGGATCCCAAGCTCGTCTTTGCGCCTGCGCTCCATCGCTCCATCGCTCCATCAGCGGCGGTTTTCGAGATGTTAGTGTTCGGGTTAACCTTAGATGTAAGCGTTTGAATAAGCCAGGCTACCAAATATGAGAAAGGTTCATACCAGTCGAACGGAGGCTGCGAAATAGGCTGAAGTGAGAAAGTTACGATTAAACGGGTGGTTTTTGGACCATACTAAATCGCCAATAGTTTCATTAATCATCATGAAATGCAGCGGTGCTGAGAGGTCAGCGTTGTTGTCACCCGAGACAAGTCCTAAGTATGCTCCGGTGGGCAACTTGACGTGCTGAGGTAGCGGCATCCCCCTGAGAGCTTTCATAGGATCGAAACTGCTCCCAATCTGTCTCCTCTAGCAAACATCAGCAACTTCACCTTTACAAATTTTCAGAAGTTTCTCCGCATTTGCGCGGTAATGGGAGCATGCGAAGCACAACTGAGAGCCTTGAAGTTAACCATGTTGAAGTACCGGAGGAAGAAACAATGTGTCGTTGTACAAGGATGATCGAAAGGAAACAACGGCGAGTATTGTGTCATTAACACATACAAACAATCAACGAGCCTCCAAGACCATGTTCCAGCGCTCCAACCAGCCCTTCCGCACAAGAGCAGCCTCGAACTCGAGCATTAACCTCCTTTTGCGCCAGCCCTTGATACCCAGTTCGTCGACACATTGTTGTCTTGCCACAGGGTCATATGCGAGCGTGGAAGATGCTGCAGCGAGCGTATCGGCATATGCTGCTGAGGTGTTCGTGAGGGTCGACAATTTGAAATGTCGAGTGTCGTTTACCATTGCTAGTGTATCGGAGAGGCAGTGAGGAAGACGACAGGCCAAGAATGGGATCGTACAGAGAACGTGCTTCATGCTGAGGAAGGAGATGTGGTTGGAGAGGGAGGTGATTTCTAGAGTCATATGTGAGCCTTGGGGAAGCTGGATAGTAGCCAGGTGCGTGAGTGGATGGTTGTCGAAGTTGATGATGGGTCCGTCCACGGAGGAGGAAGGTGCGGTTGTGGATGAGTGAAAAAGTCGGTCGAGATGTGTGCTAGCCGGAAGATAGGAAGAGTGAACGTTCTTCGTGTCGTCTTGATCAGTCAAGGATGAGCATGTATGGATAGAAAGTAAAATTGTCTTCAAGCGTAGGACCGCATATACCTACCTGAGATGTCTCCGTGTAACTGATCAGCGTGTCAAAGGTCAGTCAGTGAGCGCACCAGTAATAAAACCAGAACATATACACACACCATCCGATCCAAACAATCCACCCAACACTTCCACTCGACGCTCAGACGCATGTGACAGCCATACGCACAGACACCTCCATCTATTAGGTCCTCGAGATTCGGATACTGGATCACGAAGCTCGATGACACCATCGTATATGTCTTGTAGAAGCATGCTGAAAGGAATGATGATATTTGATTGGGTACCATTCGTGGAAGCATGCTGGACGAGGTTGATGTACCGCACGGGCCAAAGAGAGCAAGTTGGAACGATCACGGTTTGGAGCGCTTGGAGGGCCGTGCGAGCGCGCTGGGAGTCCTTCGTAGGTGAGCGTGAAGGAGACGTAGGCCAGAAAAGCGAGGCAATAATTAGCACGAGGAGAATACCAATGAGGAATTCGAGAGTCCATTGATCGTAGCCGTAGCCATCGAGAGACTTGATCAGGTTAACGTTGTGAAAGTATTGTATGACAGTGCAAAGAGAAACGATTTGCTGCAACTCTTGCGAGATGCGGTGTACATATGCGTCGCGCAACTTGTAGAAGGTCGAAGAAAATACGTGGATTGACATGGCGCAAGACGAGAGTCTGCTCACCGAAAGAATCTCCAAGTGTAGGTCTCCGAAAGAATCCCGTCTGAACGCGGTCACGTGCACCGACGCGTCTCATTTACTACGCCAGCATCGCTCAAATGGACTGCGTAGCGGGTCACCAGTGTCTCTTTGAACACCTTGGCTAATGCTTCGTTAGTTTAGCAGATGCTATACGTTGCTGATTTTCTGAGTGCAGCATCACTCCTGGACCGCGGCACGCCACGCACAGTTCGACCTTTATAAACACTGGTAGTCCTTATATGTGCGGGGGTCTAAACATGAACAGATGCACGCAGCACATATATTTCGTTCTATCGATAACATGTTCATCATCCCGGTTTTCATTTCGGTCTTCTGCTGTTCCAGCTCGAAGCATGTGGATTTGGATGAAACATTCAAATCATCATATCATATCAATGTGTCGCAGTCAAGTGCATTCGTCATTCCGGTGCTACTAGCGCGACTACTACGATCGACGAACTTCCGCGCACTCATCGACACCCTGAAGGCACCGTCCCTCCCCCACACCCGTATTGACCCCGCGCTCTGCAGCCACAAAACACCCCCGCCCCCCTCAAGGCCGCCCTTGTGAAGCGGGGCGTGTTTGAATTCTAACTTGCACGGTGGGCAGTCTAGAGAATATAGTAATGATTGAGTTACAGTATGGCAAACAGGTAGCAAATATTTAACGTTTGATGTGAGCCGAGTCGTGAATGATATCCTTGTGTGATTCTGATGAAGGCCCAAAATGACCAGCGGGGGGGCTTGCTGCAGTAGAACAGAGTAGAAGAAGTATAAGTAAAAGGCCGTGGATCGAGAAATGGTGAACATATGTTGTACAAATTCTGTAGATCTGCATCGTATTGTGCTTCTATTAGTGT
Organism: Suillus ampliporus; assembly: GCA_016584345.1. NCBI lineage: Eukaryota > Fungi > Basidiomycota > Agaricomycetes > Boletales > Suillaceae > Suillus > Suillus ampliporus. The sequence continues at coordinate 29,331 of JABCPV010000069.1, read as the reverse complement.
ATGTATGCCAGGCGCGATATAAGGGATATTATATATTATCACGACGACAGGGCAGCCTTCTGTTCCCGACACTTGTGCCATGACGTGCCGTGTGCGAGACAACTTAAATCGAACCGCGATGCATGATCGGGTATCACAAGCATGTTGCCTGGGATATACATCTCCGGGTGGAAAAGGGGTGGGATACAGAGAAGAAGCCGTCCGTCAGGACCTACAAACCATCCCTCCTCGTTCAGGGCAAGAGAGGCCAGGGTGGAAGAACCTTGGAGGAATGGGGAGGGGGAATGAAGGGCATGAGTCGGGTTGGGTGAGAAACAAATTGCCGATGGTTCGATGGGTCGGTGCTGGGTAAGAAATTCTAGATCCCACACCCGGATGGTCTTGTCGGATGAGCCAGACACAATGTGTTTGCTATCGGGCGAGATGGCAATAGTCCGAACAGTGCCAGTGTGCCCTGGGAGAGAGGCTAATGGCTCACCAGTCTCCATATCCCACACACGGACTGTCCTATCGTCTGAACCAGAAACAATGTGCTTGCCATTGGGCGACATTGCGACAGACCAGACAGGTCCAGTGTGGCCTTGGAGCAAGGTACTCAATGTTTCGCGAGTCTCCATCTCCCACACTCGGATCGTGTTGTCGGTGGAACCAGACATGATGTATTTGCCATTGGGCGAGATTGAGAGAGCGAGAACTGTCTTTGTGTGCCCTCGAAGGGGGGCACCAAATGGCTCGCCAGTCTGCGCATCCCAAACTTGGACCGTTCCGTCAATCGATGAACTAGATATAATGCGTGTCACATCCAGCGAGATTGCAACTAAAAACACAAAGCTAGTGTGTGCTTGAAGAGGGAGACCTGATGCCTCGCCCGTCTCCATATCCCACACCTGGATGGTCCGCCCATATGAACCAGACGCCAGCACCACGCGACGTCCATCTGGCGAGATGGCAATACACCGAACAGAGCCAGCACCATCTTGCAGAGGGACAGCCGATGACTCTCCAGTCCCTACATTCCATACGCGGATTGTGGTGTCATTTGAACCATATATGACGCGATGTCCATCCGACGAGATTGCAACCGCCTGAACAGACTGAGTGTGTCCTTGGAGAGAGGCACCTAATGCCTTGCCAGTCTTCATATCCCACATCCGGACGGTCTTGTCGGATGAGCCAGATACAATGCGATGTCCATCCGGCGAGATCGCAACACAGTTGACGGAGTCAGTGTGACCTTGGAGAGTGGCGGCCAATGCCTGCGCAGTACTTGTGTCTGCATCCCACACCCGAATTGTCTTGTCTGATGAACCTGACACTATGCGATTTCCGTCCGGCGAGATTGCGACAGACGTAACAAAGCCAGCATGGCCTTGGAGAGGGGATCCTACTGCCTCGCCTGTCTCCACATCCCACACTCGGATTGTCTGGTCATGTGAACCAGACACAATGTGACTTCCACCCGACGAGATTGCGATAGACTGAACTGAGCCAGTATGGCCTTGGAGTGGGGCACCAAATGCCTCACCAGTCTCCAAATCCCATATCCGGATTGTCTTGTCAGATGAACCGGACATGATGTGTTTCACATTCGGCGAGATCACGACAGAGCAAATAGAGTCAGTGTGCCCTCGAAGAGGAACCCCCAATGCCTCGCCAGTCCACATATCCCACACTCGGATGGTCTCGTCGGCTGAACCGGACACAATACGCTTCCCATCCGGCGAGATTGCGACAGACCGAACATAACTAGTATGCCCTTCAAGAGGGGGAACCAATGGATTACCATTCACTGCATCCCACACCCTGATTGTCTGGTCCCATGAACCAGATACAATACGATTTCCATCCGGCGAGATTGCCACAGCCGCAACCCAGTTGGTGTGCCCAACGAAAGGGGCACCCAATGCCTTCCCAGTCGCCGCATCCCACACCCGGACTGTCTTGTCCCATGAACCCGACACGATGCATTTTCCATCCGGCGAGTATGCGATAGACGCAACACGGTCAGTGTGGCCTTGGAGAGAGGCACCCCATGCCTCCCCAGTCTCCATATCCCACAACTGGATCGTTCCGTCTTGTGAACCACATGCAATGCGTCTTCCGTCTGGCGACATTACAACCGACCAAACCTCCGAGCGCCTGTGGAGTATCTTTTCCATCTGAGGCCACTTTACGACATGGCCAGCAACAATGCGAGGGGTGCAAGGGAACTTTGCGGCGAACTTGCCAAATATCTTCGACTGCGTTGGAGTGAACGGTAGAGCGGACAGGTACAAATGCGGAGTGCTGTGTAAAATGGTGGGTGCGAAGGTTCGAACGAAACGTAGAGTGTCCCTGGCAGCATCACTGATATGTGTATACTCGGCATGACCCTACGACCACCCCATTACTCGTAAGAATACATTGATGCTAAGAGTGAGGTTGAGCCACGCACCGTGAACCAGTTTGCGATAGACGAGAGGCACCGCGCCGAGCTGCTGAGGCTTTTCATCAGAGATAGTGCTTCCAACCACCAAAGGAGGCGCTCTCCGTTGAAGAAAGCTTCGACTTCCTTGGCGAGCGATGGTTGGAACGACGTGGTGCTCAAATGAGTCCCCCAGAATCGACACGAGTACGATAGCACAGTTGGAATGGAATCTTTGACTCGTTTCTCCAAGTCAGGCACAGCAGAATTGGGTAAGTACGAGCTCTCCAAAGAGCAGATGTTGAAGCGAAGTCCGGTCTCCATCACCCGAAGCGAGGAAAAGGCAAGGTCTCTCTGCACCGATGATGCATCGACGAAGAACTTGCCGCTCCGTGATTTGTCTGTGAGAAAGTCGTAGAAGGATGCGTGGAGTGGACGTATGGGAATGTGAGAATCCGATGTGCCAGTGACAAGCGAGCCAAGATGCCCCATGAGCAATTTCACGTCGTACTGGTCATCATCGCATAGGAAATGCTGCCGCATTGTGTTCAAGGCAGCCATGGGAAGCGGCTCCGATGACGCAAGTATTTGCCGCATCACAGAGCAAAAGATAGGGATTGCTTCTTCGTGCGTGTGCTCTGGCATGATGTCCGCTAAAATGCGTTGGTACATCTCGTCCAACAGACGGGCTCCTTTGGCCGATGTTTCGGAAAGCTCACGGAAACGGTGCATCGGGCCTCGGCTCACGATGTTTGTACTCTTGATATATTCAGAGGCCAGACGAGCCCATTCAAACATGCCATCAGATTTCTGCGCGAGCGTCTTGAAGTGCGCATCATCAAATACATCGCGCATATCTTCCAGTTTGTTGGAGATGTACAGCTGGATATCGTGTTCTGTGGCCACGGGCGAGATATCATCCAGGGAGACATGACGAACATGTGACGCGCCGTGCAGGGCGTTGCTAATGTCTTCCAGTGGGCGAGAAGTGACAAGTATACGGGAGTTCACAGGGAGTTCGCAAAGTCGTGACGAAGAGGCGTCCAGCTTGCCAGCAAGCAGACGAAGGATTTGTTCTCGGGAAATCTTTGTCCCACTCTCGTCCAATGCATCAATGATTATCAAGACGGGTGCAGTCATGGCTTTCGAAGCCTCGCCGATTGGTCCTACGACTAACTCCTGCCATTGTCTGGAGATGTCTATGGTATCCTTCAGCTCATTGTCGGCATGAACCGCACGCGCTAATGCTCCCCGCATCATAAGATCGCAATCAGCTAAGTTGCGTGCGATGGTCGTGAATATCTTTTCGTGGCGGCGTTCGGCTTCCCTTGTGCGGTCGAAGCAGAAACAAGCTCGTAGACCTCCACGCTCGTGAGACCAGTTCGCAATTGTATGTGCGATGGCTGATTTGCCTTTCCCTGCAGTGCCGGACAACCATAAGACCCGCGGCACGTCCTCCCCCGTGCTGCGGACCCAGCACTTGATCTCGGACAGAATCTCTTCCCGAGTTCGTGGGAGACAATTCTTGGAGGTATTCCGTCCGGCACCATGCACGCACTGCATCCCGCTAACATCTAGGTCTCAGCTGGGTCATCGGCCATCGAATTTCAGAGAAGGCTCAGAGAGAACTTAAAGCCAACTCTTACCGATACGATGGACAGTTAAGATGGTGTCGATAGACACCTGATCTCGGAACTGCTGCATAAGATTGTCGAGGACCCCGTTGTAGCTTTGGATCGCAGCCTCTGTTTCTTTGAAGACGTGCTTGCCGAGTCTTCTCCCTGTATGGAGAGTGAGTCTTGGGCGACGATGAGGTGAAAACGACTCACAGAAACCCTTCATGTCCGAGTAATGGACGATGAAGTCGGCGCACTCTAGCGTCTGGCGCGCAATTTTTCCGTATATCTCTACCACGGATGAAATCCTGGCCAGTGCCTCCTCTTTTGTCAGCAAAGCATAGACGGCTGAGATCTTCGCGAGGAGACTAGAAACAGCTGCATCGCGGGAAGCTTGATCGAGAATCATCTATTACCGAAACAATCTTATCAACCTGCAAAGTGTGAGCATATGGAGACAAGGGCACCTTGGACGCGCAGGTGAATATGCTCAATGCCACCTTCGCATATGGATGGATCTACGCACGAAGGTCAGTTAGGTACAAAATAGAGATGGACGCCCGTACATCTGCAAGCCTTTCAGCGATAGAATTGAATGCCTTCAAGGGTTCAAGGATCGGGGAGAACGTGTCGATCGCATCGGAAACGGACTGTAGGTTGTTGGGTGCTGAAGCAGTATTTTCGACAATTCCTGCGACATTTTTCATGCCCTCCACACCTTTGGTGGCATCGGCGAGTCTTTGATTCACAGACTTCGGGGACCCAGGTTGTTCGGCCTGCTGATGGACATGATTACAGAACGAAAGGGGGATATGAGAATGATGGTCGAACATACTTTCGAAATCGCTGAATTAGAAACCTGTTCGGGAGTTGATTCGGGAGTGGGAGTGGGAGCGGTGAGTGGTGAAGGATCCTACGGCAACTTAGATCACACACAGAACATGGCAAGAATTGGACATACTTTGCTTGTCTGAGGGTGTAGGACATCCTGTGCGCTGGAACTTGCAGCCGCGGGCTCAGGATTCGGAGATTGTCGAGCGCTTTGAGCGGAATGGTTGGTCAGCTTGTCGACGAACTTGGGAAACAACCCCGAGAGTCCTCTGCGAGATGCATTCCTGGAGGATGGGCGAGAGGATGACTGGAATGAGATGGTTACACACAACCAGTAAATGAAAGTGCAACATTTAATACTTCAATTTCACTGGCTCCGCCCTCCACAGGCAAATGAGGGTTTGAGCGGCTCCGCCCCACCAAACGCGAGAGCCGTTTCTTCATCGATGTATTTTGAAAGCACGGCTGAGTATAAATAGGTCTCTAGGCCAAAAGGGACGAGGCTTGAAGGTGGTGGATGGGACGCAGGGTGGACAGGCGTCTGCCGCGTGTTTGCACAGAAGATTAAGTTTAGATAACGAACCAAAGAAGCGTTTGGAAGCGCTCATCATCAATCGGACCTCAAATCATACTTGAACGTTATACTTGACCATTGCACGAGTTGCATTCTTGGAAGGACATCTATCAAGTACTGCACTCGAGCTCAGTGCCCCGCCTTTATTTGTGCATGCTTGGTTTGTCATCTTAGACCCGACGCGCCTGACGTCAAACACACCTCGACTACTACACCATGTACACCTCACCTGGTGCTTATTACCCCTCTGTTTGGTCACCTTAGCATCAGTCATCCGGCTCTTCGTAATACATCTATGCCCCCAACTTCCTCCACAACCTGACCCACCTCCGCCTCCGTTTCTTTATTCCTATGAGCAGCAGTCTACAAACCAAGTACATGCTACATCTACTCCTGCCACGACTGGAGCGTCGGTTGTCACGACATGATGTGACGCTTAAATGACATGGATCATCTGCTTAACTTAGGTGTTCATACATTTTCGCCCCCACCACCTGGTGCCATCATCTGAGATATCAATTATACTCCTCGGGTTGAGCCTTTTCTTCGCATGTTACTGCAGGCTATACGAGTTCGACTGGACCTTGTTGCGTTATTTGACGTTGGCACGCTCCCTCAGCTCAGAAAACGAGAACGTCCTGACCATGAGGGGAGCACCATCCTCGTATTTATGCCAAATTTATATGACTTGCGCCTCCCCCGATATCGACAAGTCAACTTATTCAGCTAGGTTTTCATGTCACAAGGGTTCACGTCGATCACCATGTAATAACTACTCATCTATACACACAAGAGTCAATGGTGCTATGGACGCGGCTATGACTAGGGTATAACCAGCCGTCAGTGACTAATGAGATACCACCTGCATGTTCAATCCTTCTATCAATACAATCACAGAGCCGGACTCGCATCCCTGCTAGGCTCTGCATCCCACATTCTCGACATCGCATCGCCTAGAGCCTGCCCGAGAGCTCGAGCCAGCGGTATAGGTACCGCATTACCGATCTGTCTGAATTGCTGTGGAAAACGTCAGCGATAGAAGGCCGGGAGCGGTAGCAAGCGCTCACATCATTGATAGCCTTGACCATCTTCCTCTCCTTGTTCACCGAGACAAATTCGTAGTCATCCGGGAAGCCTTGCGCACGTGCACATTCGCGAACCGTGAGGATGCGTTTTTGCTGGCATACGAAACGTAAGAAGTTAAATTCCAAAAGATGATAGCTGGAATGTGTACCGATGGATGCAATACTTGACCGCCCTTATTATTCGGCAACACGGTGGTCAATGCAGTTGAGAAATACATGTCTGCATCAAGTCGCTGATAGACGGCTGTCGGAGAATCATTTACTAATGTATTTGAATAAGAACGTCTTGTGTCTTGCCTTTGTATTTCGTCCTAGCGTCCTCATGCTTGGAGAGTCCAGTGTGCAACTCCTTGGGCAGGTCTACAACATCTGCGTTGAATTTCACATTGCCAAGAACCACGTAGCTCGACTAACCGAAATGATTAGCTCCCGCTCTCAGAGGCACGTTTACAGTTCTGTTTTCGAATCTCAGTTCAAGACCGACCCAGGATAGAGACCAAAATGTGACCTTTCAATGATGATATCATTGAAGCGTTTGGTATAATGATACCTAAGCTTTTCGCTCCCCTGTCGCATGAACTTCTGGTAGCGGGACAGTGGTTCACTAGGATAATGACATGGCTTCGAGTAACCAGCATGCGGGTCTGCCGAAGTTCTTGTCGAATGCAGCGCAGAAAAAGATGGGATCCCAAGGTCGTCTTTGCGCCTGCGCTCCACCGCTCTATCAGCGGCAGTTTTCGAGATGTTGGCGTGCGGGTTGACCCTAGATGTAATCATTCGAATAAGTCGGGTTACCAAATTTGGAAAAGGTTCATACCAGTCAAACGGAGGCTGCGAAAGAGGCTGAATTGAGAAACTTGACATCAAGCAGGTGATTTTTGGACCATACCAAATCGCCAATAGCTTCGTGAATCGTCACGAAATGCAGCGGTGCTGAGAGGTCACCGTTGTTGTCCCCGTACTTCAAGCGCGAGACAGGTCCTAAGTATGCTCCGGTGGGCAACTTGACGCGCTGTACTCTTGTGTGCGGAAAGAAGTGCGTCGGGATCGGGAACTCGGGCAGGGGAACTCCTTGCCTGGCCGCCACGAACAGGACCCGCTTGCGTGCTTGAGGCGCGCCATAGTGTGCTGCGTGGAGAACATTGAATTCGACCTGGTAGCTGAAACAGAATCAGGATTGAACAGTGCAATTATATAAAATCATACTTCAAGGCAAGGAGGGCAGCGAAGATGAATTTCACGACGCCCGAAGCGACAGTTTTTTCCTTCAACGAATGCTCCAGGATACCGCCGACGTTCTCTAAAAGGAAGTACATCGGTCGGTAGAACTCTACGTATGCGATCATGTTGCAGACGAGCGTGGACCTGCAATATATCATCAGCACAGATACATACCGACCGCGAATCTTATTCACCGTATGTCATTTTCTCTCTAGGAACCGGATTATCATTATGATGTATGGAAAGATTCTGATCCTTACCTTGGAGTGATTCATCTTCGAGAAAGACTGGCATGGTGGACCTAGTAAAAGCGATAAACATAGTCTTTGCTGAAATGAATCATGACGCACCGCCATAGATGAAATCTACTTCACCCGGCTTAGGCATCGCGGGTAGGCGCTTATTATCTCCCAGGGATTGGAGGGGGCGAGGATTCTTCCCCTCTGCGACATCAAGGGCATGTTGGAGGCATACATTCGTGCATTGATTGTATACCGTCACATTAGGGTGGTTTTGCCTGAGAAATATTGGTCACAAGTGCGTTGAGTATAAATCGAATTGCACTGACTTATAAGTTTTCGCTGCTCCTGGAGAAAACTCAACTGCGTATCTTGTGTCCACGAAGCCGGACATATCCAATCCGGTTCCGAGGCCACCCGCACCTTCAAGGACATGTTCAAAGCGGTCACAGAGCAACAAAAAAATGACCAAACCAGAAAAAAGTTCCAGCCCTCGAAGCGGGCCGTACCTCTGCAATTGTTGAGCCCGGCGTGCTATATTAGCTTGATGCTCTTCGTGACATTGGACGCAGTGCTGGAATTTATTTGCTGGCCACGGTTCTAGGTCGTCCAGGGAATGGACGTCGAGAGAATCGGCGCACTCGTGGACGTAGTAGTGATCGTCGTGAGCCACCCAAGTATCGATACGAACGTCGTCCGTTTCATGAATGACGAAACATTGTCCTCGGATATCGTCGGGTCTCGTTTTCTCCCGGCTCCGCGAACGGAACAAGCGCCGCTACGAAATGTGGTGAGAGAGAGAGCAGTATGTAAATGGTGCCCTTACCTGGTCATAAGAAGGCTCCCTTTGGCTTATCAACGCCACTGCAGACTTTCCGGACAATGTCATCGTAGCGCCCAAAGAGCCGAGTGATGACTTCGGTACACTTGCCCTTCTTGATTATGAACTTCTCGATCTGACCAATTTGATATATACTATTGTGCCCCGTTGAGATATACGCGAAGTCACCCTCGTGGTAGTTGACGTCGTTATGAGAGAAGCCATTTCGAAGGGCTCGTGAATGAGTGAAATTTGACGCGCGTTCCTTGTAACCGCAAGCGAGGCACTGTTTATGGTCATCGCAGAAGCTGAGGAGTGTTTGAGTGTCCAAGTCCGAAAGCCGAACAAAACTGGAGTCGACGCTGTTGAACATAAGCCTGCAGCACGCTCAGTGTTACACGAAGCACTGGTGTAAGAAGCTGCGTACCCAGTGTGGAAATCGTTATCAACCTCAAGAGTTGACTCGTCTGGCTGGCAATTGTCCATTGGGAGTTCACGAACATTACACTTTTGCGAGATGGCATCGATATCAACGTCGCTGCAGTCGGAGAGCATCAGATACAGCGCATGCGAGTGGCCCGCTTGTTGGAGCAGAGTCTTCGAGCTGTGCGTGAACCACTGCGCATGGAACTTCTTGACGCCTTCGTCATCTTCGAAGAAGTACCGAATCATGCAAAACCTTTTGACGCGAATTCGTCAAAAAGCGTATAACAGTCGCACGAGGTCGTACTCACCAATAATCGTTTGCGAGCTTGTTTGTCGACTGGGAAGGCTGGTACGTATAGCATTTTGCGCGAGCAGCATCCTCATCTTCCCCAGGTACGACCATGACAGCATCTCCGACCTGACGCAAATAAGACAGATTTTTGTGAGAAAAGAAAGGACTCACTGAGTACTCCACATTGTCCACGGAAACAGAGTTATAAAAGCCAGGATGGCCATCCACAGGATCTAGCCACTGCACAGAGTTCGGGTTAGCGATGTGTATTACAGAAGGATGATGTGGCGCGTCATCCAACATATCCATATCTTGGTCTATAAGTTGTCCAGAAACCTTGATATTTTCGAATAATCGTTGTGCGACCCTTCCGACAACGGGTGTGGTGACGGTTTTGTTCCTATGTTTGAGAACTTCTTTCTCGATGTCGTTAGAACTCGGAGAACGACTCTGGGGCGGCCGCTGGGTACGCGAGCGGGAAGCGGGAGCAACCACCTCCATCAACTGATAAGATGCTTCTTGTCCAACGATTTCCTTCACTACCGGAGTGCGCGCAACACTGATTCCATCGTCGCGAAGCTCGTCGAGTGTTGCAATAATATAACTTTTCTGTCTGACTGTCAGAGAATGATGTCATACATAGGGAACATAGATATACATACAATATCATCAGACTGTACATCATTTTCATTCAGCTCACGCCCGATGATGGTCAATGCGACAGAAACTTCATTAGGCGAGTCAGGAGATACGTGAAGGGCAGAGATAAAATCTTCATAAGTCAACCGTGGGTTGGCCAGGGACATAGACACGAGAAGATGTGTGACTCGATGCATCAGCCACAAGCCACGAAAGAAGGGGGCGTATTGTTGTGCAGGACGGTCGAGAATATACCAAGCATGATTTGTTAGGATATAAAGTTTGCTGAACATTGACAAATAAGTTATAAGTTAAGCCGTTATCACAAATACTCACTCGTCGAGTTCTCTAGAGCGCTGTCGTATGTCGTGAATAGTGAATTTTTTGATCTGTGTCAAACAAATCCGTTGAAGGCAATCCTCTTCGTTAGCACCAGTCCTGTCGTCGTCGTCGCTATCATCATCACAGTATTCGTCGTCATCGATATGGGGTTTTACATAGCCGGACGCTCGGTACCTCTTGCTGTTCACCGCAATATTGACATTAATAAGCTCACCAATGGGTACTAGCTGTCGTTTTGTGCACTCGTATATGGCGAAATCTGTTAATATTCGTACAGGTACACCCTCAGAATTGTCAGAGCGGGAGAGTTCAGTAGGGTCGGTTTCGCCTATAACCTGAAAGTTCTCGTCCTCGTCGTATTCGTCGTCGGGGGGTGCATAAATCAGCGCTTCTACAGGGAACGTCAGGGAAACGAGATTAGAAAAAAAAAACCGGACGTGCCTTCAGGTATTCTAAGCTCTTTAGGCTCATAAGGCTTTTGAGGTAGCTGTTCCGGCTCGTTTAGCACGGAGGAGTCGCGTACGACGATAGTTGATTTCTCTGACGCGTCTGAATCACTCTATCATGCAATTATATTTTGATATCAGCTTGAAATAATTGAGTGGCGGACTTACTACGCGTGAGGGTGACCTCTTCCTTCTTTTGTTCGTGGTACGTGAGGACTCCGGTGCTAGATGAAGCTCTGCAGCCCTCTTTGAGGATATTTTCGAGGACGACGCGTGGGCCGACGTAGGCCCAAAGTGCCGCCTCTTCGACATAAGTTATGCTTGGTGGGCAGGATAAAGGCTTAGGAGTAACACTAATACCAACAAGGAGATAATGAGGGAGCTTATGCTTAGCCGAGCTGTTAAAGTTTAGGAACAAAACAGGCTGATTTGGGGGGTCGATATGATCTTCTGCTTCCGCACTTCGACCACGTGGCGCGAGTATTGTCAAATCTCTTCGCAGTCACTCAGTCAGCAACTGACATGCGACTACCCCTCCCGCTCCTTCTGGCTTTTTTGCTTCAGCAATGCGTCCGCGCTTCACCACCCGTCAAGCGCTCTTATGCAACACACGATTATTATGTTCTCGAGCATAACCCTTCCGCAGGCGCAACCCTAGATGACTGTACCAGAGCGCTTGGAGTAGAGCTCGTCGAGCAGGTCGGAGAACTACAGAACATATGGCTACTGCGCTCTACAAAGCTCATGTCCAGTTTCTCTCCGAGGACAGTATCAGACAGAGTCCTCGGCAGGTTCGAGGATCTGGTCGCCCTCTCAGCACATTCAACTAGTTTATATCCACGAGTGGGTCATCAAGCCCGTGCACACCGCATAGTATCATCCATAAAACATTTCTCGCCTCAAATACCCCGCCAACGGACAAAGAGAGACAATTCTCTTCTAGAACGAGCACCACCTCCCGTAAACCCTGGCGACCCTCAACCAGAAGCCTCTGAAGTCATTGCAGAACGACTTGGATTTGTGGACCCCCTATTTACAAAGCAATGGCATATCGTTAACGACCAGTACCCCGAACATATGATGAATGTGACCGGTGTGTGGGAAATGGGCATCACTGGGGAGGGCATCATTACGTCGCTGGTGGATGACGGATTGGACTACCGGAGTCGCGACTTGGCTGACAACTTCGTACGTATAATAACAAGCTCTGATTCGTCTCCTGCGCTGACTTTCTCACAGGATGCCGAAGATTCATATGACTTTAACGATCACACTGATTTACCCACCCCCATTCTTGCAGATGATCACCACGGCACGCGCTGTGCCGGTCAGATAGCCGCAGTGAAAAATGACGTCTGTGGTGTCGGCCTCGCTTACAAGTCAAAGGTCGCCGGTGTACGCATATTATCGGGCCCTATAACGGACGTCGACGAGGCGTCTGCCTTGAACTACGGCTTTCAAAACGTCTCTATCTTCAGCTGCAGTTGGGGACCACCTGATGACGGCAGGTCGATGGAAGCTCCGGGATACATCATTGAAAAGGCGGTTGTAAACGGCATACAAAATGGTAGGGCAGGGAAAGGGTCGATATATGTATTTGCCAGCGGAAACGGGGCCGCGCAGGGAGATCAGTGCAATTTCGACGGATACACCAACAGCATATATTCCGTCACTGTCTCGGCTGTAGACTTCAAAGGCCTACACCCATATTATTCTGAACCTTGCGCTGCAAATATGGTTGTAGCATACAGTTCAGGAAGTGGTCAGCATATCGTAAGCCTGCGACTCTGCACGCTGAAACCAACTGAGGTTATTTGAAGGTCACAACTGACATCAAAGACACATGCACCAGCGGTCACGGGGGCACCTCCGCCGCCGCCCCCAATGCAGCTGGCATATTTGCCTTGGTACTTCAAGCTCGGTGAGACTATTATCCCCTCACGCAACTCACACAAACGAATTTTCAACGATAGGCCTGATCTGACGTGGCGAGACATACAGCACTTGTGCGTGAAAACCGCTCAAATGATAAACCCGGAGGACCCCGACTGGGAGCCAATGGCTTCTGGACAATTGTTCTCGTACAAATACGGCTTCGGGCAGCTTAATGCCTATGCCTATGTCCAAGCAGCGCAGGATTGGCAGCTTGTAAAACCGCAAGCATGGTTCCACCCTGCTGCCATACAGATCGACAATGGTACTATGCTCACGGAAGATGGGAGCATGGAGGGCGGGCAACTGATTATCCCTGGAGGTCTTATAAGCTCGTTCACGGTGACGCAGGACATGCTTGACGCGCACAACTTCGAGGGGTTGGAGCACGTGACAGTCAGAGTGTGGATCTCACACACCAAGCGCGGGGATGTCGAAGTTGAACTCACGAGCCCTGGTGGGGTACGCAGCGTTCTTGCAGCTAAGCGAGACCACGATCGTGCCGAGAGTGGTTTCCGAGGGTGGAGATTTATGTCCGTCAAGCACTGGTATGATTATGGTGTTTCCCGAGACTGTCCTTCAAATTGCTGAGTGTGTTTGCAGGGGTGAAAATACTATTGGCACTTGGACGATCAAGGTCTCTGACCAATCAACTGAAGGACATAGCGGAACCTTCCATGGCTGGCGTCTCATGTTTTGGGGCTCCACCATCGATCCCGCTGGTGCAAAAACCTACGTTCTCCCGCTTTCACAGTACCAGCTTCCTTCTACAGATGAGGACGACACAGTCAACATCTCCACACCGACGTCCAGTAAATCTCACCCCAAGCCCACCTCTGGTCTTCCAGACGACCACGGTACCGCTGAGGGCGAGGCCAGCAAGCCCGCGTTCCCATCCACATCCGTACCTGCGACCGCAACAATGACGCCCACACCAGACGAAGGCTGGTTCTCAGACATGTCCAACCTCGTGTCTAGCCAGAAATGGTTCTTCGGAGCCGTCGGCGCCGTAGTACTCTTCGGTGTGTGTGCGGGCGTGTTCTTCTGGCGACGCCGCGTGAAGCGTCGAGCGTATGCTGCGCTCAGCGCGGGTGATGAGCTACCGATGAGCTCGGTGTCAAGGCAAAGCGGACCCCGTGCGAAGGAGCTGTATGATGCGTTTGGGGAGGTGTCGGATGATGAGGATGCGGATGAAGAGACCCGGTTGCATGGCGTAGGGTTCCATTCTGGGTTCTTGGACGACGATGACCCGTCGTCTGCCGGCCCTGCCCCAGTGTACAGGGATGAGCCTGAAGGGAGGCATGGTACGAGTCCTGACGTTAGATCTGCCAGCCCCGGGAGCGGCAGTGGCAGTGGAGAGAGCTGGGAGCTTGCTTCTCAGACACATTAATCTGCATGGATTTATATACATACTTTTTTCATTCATCTCATGTGCATTGACGATATTTTGTATTTCGTCAGCATCTATATTACATACCACCAGAGCGAACATTATGAAGACAGATTGCAGTCTGTAGAGCCGTACTAGAACTTGCGTCAAGAACATAATGAAGGCAAGTCGCAGGATGTATTCTGGTATAACTGCTTCCACGACTCGGACTGTCATGAAATACAGTAAAGATAATAATGTTATACAGAAGTTGAGGACGTGAATACTCGTTCGCGATGATGTGCACAGGAAATTCAACGAATATACATGAATATGGAATGAGCTAACTGCGAGTGTCACCACCATGATCCCAGTGTAGTGACTGGGCGGGCTCCAAATGCCATTGTGGAGGCATCTTCAGTCCGCCATCAGACCTAGTGTTTAAAAATCCGGTCCGGTCCGGTCTTTTGGCCTTATTTGGAGGCAACCAGACCAGGACTGGTCTTTTTATTCCCAGGATATCAAGCAACCAGACCAAGACTGATAAAGACCAATATATTTGGTCTTTTGCAGTCCTACAACCAGTTGTAACCGGAACCAGTCCTGTGGCTATGTAGTACCAATCGAGGGGATTCCAATAGTGGTCCAATCATAAAAAACGGTTAAGATTTGAGCAAGATATGAGCATTACAAGAAAGGGTTGTAAAATAGCAATCTGTATGTGAGCCAAATATGAAATGTCATTATCAACCTTAGAGCTAGTTTGGTAACCCAAGGTAAGGTGAATTTGCAAACTTGAAAGGATTATATAATGTCGGCATGGTAGTCCCAGTTTGAAGCCCAATGATGGAGCTTGAACTTCCCTTTGACATGTCTGGGTGTATACCTTGATATACAACTAAAGATCTACAAGATCGGAACAACATCTGGGCTGGTGTCATATCTATAGTGTTATCAGCTCAAGTCCATATCCTTTCCATGGCTCAGGAGTCATCTCATACAGACAGGGCAATCTGGACTGAAACAGAGACTGATCAGTTTGTCCTATATCTATTCAACAATCGGGCCCAGGTCTGTGACACCAGTAACTTCAAAGATGTAACATACAATGGTGCTGCAGAGGCTATTGCTCCACACCTGCAGAATGGTCCAAAGAAGACTAGGACAATGTGCAAGACTAAATGGGGATCAGTAAGTCATATGTCAATATATTGTTTAACTATAGACTGATAAGATATTGTATAGTTAAAACAGACTTATAACACTATTCAGAAATACTGCCAGCAGTCTGGTGTCCACTGGGATAATGTTACAGGAGCCAATATCCAGCATGAGGGTACAACCACAGTATGGAACAAATATATTTTGAAGAAGGTATGTCAGGTTCACTGATATTTCATACTAGCAATAGTCTCACTGTTTAATCATAGGGAAATTTGCCCATGCACCATTTTTGTATATCAAGATGGAGACACTATGAGCGAATAGATGGTATAATACCACAAGGTAGTGGCATATAAGGGCATACCGGATACCATCCTCATACAGCTCCCCCCCTCCCTTAAGCTCAAGCTCAAGTGCTAGCATACCAGCAGCTGGAAATAATACCATGTGTGCAATCATCACTACTTCTAGTGTTAGTGCTGCTTCTGCTGGTCCCCCTGCAGTGGCTGCCCTCACTTCTACTTGTACTTCTCAAGGTCCCACCTCTATCAGCAGCATTGATACCCTTTCCACATCCTTAGTATCTTGTCCTAGCACCAAGCGCTCTCACTCTGACATGGTTGATGAGTTGACTACCTCATTATTCCTTCCTTAATTTCCCTCCAACTATTCCTAAACACCAATTTGGTCATGTGACCCTCAACCATTTCACACCTTCACATGTCACATTGTCACCTCTTCACATTTCACCTATCACATCTCTGATCAGATATCCTACTCCATGGGCTAGACCTTTACCGCTTCCTATCACTTAATCTCCATCTCTGACATCATCGCTTATATGTCCTTCTCAGGCTACGTCATCCGCAGTTATCATATGACTCTTTTCTCATTGGTTGATTTGTTTCATACTCAGATGTCACCTCTTCAATGTTATGTATATAGTCTAGGTAGTCATAGTCAGTGCTCCTTAGACTTAACCTCTTTGTTTCTACCTTGTGTAGACCTAGACGTTCATGCTCAATCCTATTCATTATTCATCATCATATACAACTGAGTCCTAGTGGTTGTGTGCTACGCCTTTGTCATTTTGGTGAACGCTGGTCATTGTTATGACCAACGTCCCTTTAACCTAACTAGTAGGGTTTGGAGATCAGACCATAAGCACTGGGACTCGTCAAAGGATAGATGAAACAAATGGATTGGGGATATGAGAGGGAACATCCAAGTCTACTACTATGAGTAAGAACGAAGAGGTTAAGTCTAAGGTTTCTACTGACTATAATCAACCCTATATATACTACTAGAGACTGTGCACGGACCAAGGCCATATCTGGTAAGCTACATGTAGGTATTAATGTCCGTGGGGTTAATATGCCTATAAGAGGTCATAACATTGCGCCCAGGTACAGGGTATACTATCAACCCAATAGGAGAATGTCTTCTGTGACTGATCGGAGAGAGGGAATGGAAGAGAAGGGTGGAGTATAGAGAGTTCTGTGACTAGAAGTCTCGACGGTAATTAAAGAAGTCATCAGGGTTCAGGGGTGATGGAGATTAAGCAGGGTCTAAGGGTGCTGCTTCTATATCGGAGATCTTGGATCTGATCTAGGGTTCCATGGTGATTAAGGATTGGAGATGTGAGATGTGATCTGGAGAGATTGGATTGAGATGGTAAGGGTTCTCCAGGGTTGTTGGTAATGAAGGTGCTTCTATGCAATACTTCTGTAGATAGATCTAGCTGTGACTGTGCAACAGGTTCTGATGTGAGGAGTGTGACTTATGACAGAGGCTTCTATGCGTGTCATGGATTATGCCTAATCGTAGGACTTGCTAAAGTAAAGGATGATGGTGGATGTCTAGGGTTACGGATTGGGATAGATGATGTAGTGTAGATATGATGTGAAGATAGTGATCTTATCAGTTATCCATCTTATCTTATCAGGGATCTAATCTAATCTAATCTTATCTTTGATGGTATGTGATGGTTTAAGGTCGAATTTTAGGTGCAGTGAGATGCATTCATGACAGTCATAACAGTTTCTATGTGAAGCAAAGAGCCTATTACTCACATGTTGCTGCCTCCCTCTAAGTTGGGCTCTCTCAAAAGAGCCAAGACAACATCAGGCTGCATGCAGACTCAGAGCGGTGTCACTAAAGGTGTTACAATAACATGTGCGTCTCATCCTTTTTTCCTTCACATCACCACATCTTCACCCCGTCACAACGTCACCGGACCATACCCGCTTCTCTATCTTGATCCTCAGACTTATCTGCTTCTCATTGATCGCCGTATGCTTCCTTTCTTCCTTGATGTTCTCTCATATTCCACTTCTGCGCTTCTAGACTACCTCATGTACTATACTTCTATTTCATGCTTCCATTTCTCCTGATTGTCACATTTATCCTTGACCCTGATAGACCGGCCCTAAACCAGCCTACTTAGTATATATAGATCTTCGGTTACGCTTGTATTTCTCTAACTTGAATCTACTCAGTTTTAGACCTTGAACTCCAGTTCCCTTGGGATTGAACCTCCTTCGCGTTAGGAGTTCCCTCTGCCGATTCTCTTAGCACTTCACTTTGAGCCTTTGATCTTGATTCTCTTTGTCTACGGACTTGGAGCCATTAAGCTTTTGGACTTCGACCTCCGTCGTCGTCCATCCCCACCCTCAATCCACTTCGGCTTCTGCCGTCGTGTTCTCTGAACCTGGGATTGTATCCTGGTCTTGATAGGCTTGCTACTTCGATCATCCTTGTAGGACTTAGCAAGAAGAACTATCCGAGTGCGTAACAAAAGGCAGTAAATTGGATGTCAAGATGTCAAAGGCCACCACCGCTGTAGCTGTGATGGGGTTCCAGAGCTCTGTTAATCGCTTAATGGATGTGATTTCTGAATGCATGGTCTATCCCAAGGATTGGGTAATGGACCAGCATAAGAGCTGTTATGACTAACATCCACTAAACCTAACTAAAGGCTTTGGGAGATCGGAACAACACACTGGGACTCGTCTGAAGAGGAATGGGACAATGGATAATGGGGGAATATGATTGAGAGTGAACGTCTAGTCTACTACACTGAGTAAGAATGAAGAGGTTAAGTCTAAGGTTTCTACTAACTACAGTGGCTCAAAAAAGTGTCCGAATGTTTATGCATTTTCAAGTGATTGGGTAATAGCAAGCCAGAACAAAAGTATGATAAACTGGTATAGGGATATGTCTGAAAGCCCTATATCATGGCTCGAATCTGAGATATATAACGTGGGAACCTGACCATATATGGGCAAGATATGGTAATTTTAAATACATGACTCATTCGGACACTTTTTTGACTTTATATTTAACCAAGACTATTCTATGATTCTAGTACTTTGTGTTACCCCCCTTGGCCTTAATAACTGCTGCGATCCTCCTAGGTATACTTTCTATCAATTTCTGACACTCCTCTTTAGCAATATTTTTCTACTCTGCTGCAACTCTTTCTCATAGTTCAAATAGCCCCTATAGAGGATCTTGATAGGCAGCAAGTAGTCTTTTGAGTAATTCCTAGAGATGTTCAATGGGATTAAGGTCTGGAGACTGTGCTGGACATGATAGAACATTGATATCATGATCTTCAAACCATTTTATAGCTATTTTTGAGGTGTGCTGATAATGTCTTCTTCATCAATTCCTGACTTATGCATGCTTTTGAGTAGACACTCCTCTAGAATAGAGATGTACTGCTCTGCATTCATCCTTCCTTCCACCTCAAAAAGAATCCCCACTCCATTTTACCCCATACAACCCCATACCATCATACTTCCTCCTTCAACTTCAGCTAACCCTTAACATCTCTTTCTTCTAATGGTTCTCCTGCCTTTTTCCACACATATTCCTGGCCATCTGACCCCATTCTATTTGATTTTTGTTTCATCTGAATAAATAACCTTCTTCCAGTATTCCACATTCCAATGTTGGTGCTTTAAAGCAAAGGCCAGCCTTCTCTTCCTATGAGCTGCAGAGAGAAGAGGTTTTTTCTTCTTGGTTACAGCCTTAAGATTGGCTGCCTTGATGGTATTTCTAACATTTTGGGATGAGACAGGAGTGAAGATGATGGAATTGATGAACTTGGTAGCTTGGGTAGCATTTGAAGCCTTGCCAGATAGAATTTAGTGAACAATAGCTCTTTTGTTCTGTGAAGTAAGCTTGGGAGGACATCCCATTTTAGTATTTTCCTTATCTGGTATGTCATTTTTTATGACTCTGGCAATAGTAGACTTACCAAGACCAGTTTTTGAAGCAATATTCCTGATATATAAACAAAAGGTACAGAGAACCAGGATATTATGCTTTTGAGCAGAAAAGATGGGCTTCATGATGATTATGTTGAATTTCATGATATTGTTTGGGTTTATATATTCAAATTATATTGAAATTAAACCATATTATTATTATCACACCATTTTATTCAATAATATTATGCATGAATGGTCTGATTTTGTGATTTTAACATAAAGTCAAAAAAGTGTCCGAATGAGTCATGTATTTAAAATTACCATATCTTGCCCATATATGGTCGGGTTCACACGCTATATATCTCAGATTCAAGCCATGATATAGGGAATTCAGACATATCCCTATACTACTTTGTTATATTTTTATTCTGGCTTGCTATTACCAAATTACTTGAAAATGCATAAACATTCAGACACTTTTTTGAGCCACTGTACTACCTACACTATATATACTACTGGAGACTGTGCATGGACCAAGGTCGTATAAGGTAACTACAGGGTCTGTGGGATACTATGCCTAAAGGAGAATCATATCCATCCTAAGTAGGTCATAACATTGTGCCAGGGTTCAGGGTATTCTATCAACCCAATAGGAGGAGTCAGGGAAGGTGGATATTAAGCAGGGTCTCAGGGTGCTGCTTCTACTTCTGATCAGGGTGAACAGAGATGAAGGACAGGGGTGAGAGAGTTCTGTGACAAGAAGTCTCGATGGTGATTAAGGATTGGAGATGGAAGGATCTGATCTAGGGTGTCTTTGGTAATGAGATGTATTGGCCCGTGAAGTAGGTGAGACTATCGGAGATAGGATCGGCGATGAACTTTAGATGTGACTATGGTCTAAGAGGTTTGCTTCTGTTTGATGGGAGTTCAGTTATGAGTATGCTTCCACTGTGAGCGATACTTCTAGGAGATGGGATCTAGCTGTCACTGTGTGACAGGTTCTTGTTAAGGCCATGCTCAAAGGAGGACTAGATCTGAGGGGCTTGGCTTCAGCTTGTGCGCTGCGCCCCTTACCTGAGTATGTGCCCCTAATTTCCGGGGGTCCAGTAGTACTATAGATCCGGTTGTATGTGACCCGGTAGTACAAGAGATGCTAATCGAGGAATAGACTGCTTAAGGCCGGAGCTGGTAGCAGAAGGAAACAGTAGTAGACTACCCAAAGGTAGAGCTGGTAATAGAAGTAGACTTAGGGATCTACCCAAGTCTAGTGTCGGAGGTTGACAAGAGTCGGAGAACTCAAGTCCGGAGGGACAGGAATGAGCAGGACTATGTATAATATTTGAACTGAGGTTATTACATAAATGTACAGAAGTTTATATACTGTAGGGATACTAATGATAAGTAATCCAGAGTTCAGGAGGCAGTGAGGAAGCATATGGTGAAACTATTAGTACAGTGGCTCAAAAAAGTGTCTCAATGTTTGCATATTTTCATGTAATTGCATCATTATGAGCCAGGGTATGGGAATATAATTGGGCTATAGGAGCATGTCTGAATGCCTAATATCCAGGCTTGAATCTGAGATATGCAGCGTGGGAAAATTATGTCATGGAGCGGAGATATGGCTATTCTAGTTTAGTGACTCATTGAGACACTTATTTGACTTTATATCAAAATCATAGAATTAGACCACCTACACATGATATGATCAATGACACATGTCTTAAAATATCATATGGGATGTGAAAGTATAAAAATAATAGAAATAAAGCCAAATATCAACCTTTTTTGGTATCTTTTATCACTGACTATACAAATTAATCCGACACTCTTTCTACACAATTCAACCAACTTTTTATGGAATATCTCACATTCTACTTGTGTCCACTAAAGTATTATAAATAAAACTTACTATAGACACTATACAAGCCTGTAAATGCTGCTTAAGTGATAAAAAGACTGTATAATATCTAGAAGCAGCTTATTACATCTGAGACACCATGTTGTGACTTGGGGGTAAGTGATATCAAGGCTAGAATTAGGCAAAAACATCCCTTTCATGTCTAGCACTGTGACTTGGGGGTAAGTGATATCAAGGCTAGAATTAGGCAAAAACATCCCTTTTGTGTCTAGCACTATAGAGGTAAGAGTAAACACTGCTATGTATCACTAGTGATGTACTATGAATAGCTGAATAAATATTATACTATTAGCAGATAGAACTAGAATTAATAATCTGAGGCCAAATGGATGGCAATAGTAAAGCTTATAATCTCCTCTTCTATAGTGCTAGACACAAAAGGGATGTTTTTGCCTAATTCTAGCCTTGATATCACTTACCCCCAAGTCACAGTGCTAGACATGAAAGGGATGTTTTTGCCTAATTCTAGCCTTGATATCACTTACCCCCAAGTCACAACATGGTGTCTCAGATGTAATAAGCTGCTTCTAGATATTATACAGTCTTTTTATCACTTAAGCAGCATTTACAGGCTTGTATAGTGTCTATAGTAAGTTTTATTTATAATACTTTAGTGGACACAAGTAGAATGTGAGATATTCCATAAAAAGTTGGTTGAATTGTGTAGAAAGAGTGTCGGATTAATTTGTATAGTCAGTGATAAAAGATACCAAAAAAGGTTGATATTTGGCTTTATTTCTATTATTTTTATACTTTCACATCCCATATGATATTTTAAGACATGTGTCATTGATCATATCATGTGTAGGTGGTCTAATTCTATGATTTTGATATAAAGTCAAATAAGTGTCTCAATGAGTCACTAAACTAGAATAGCCATATCTCCGCTCCATGACATAATTTTCCCACGCTGCATATCTCAGATTCAAGCCTGGATATTAGGCATTCAGACAT
Organism: Suillus ampliporus; assembly: GCA_016584345.1. NCBI lineage: Eukaryota > Fungi > Basidiomycota > Agaricomycetes > Boletales > Suillaceae > Suillus > Suillus ampliporus. The sequence continues at coordinate 6,839 of JABCPV010000069.1, read as the reverse complement.
GCCCCTATAGCCCAATTATATTCCCATACCCTGGCTCATAATGATGCAATTACATGAAAATATGCAAACATTGAGACACTTTTTTGAGCCACTGTAAGTCCAAGCGGATCAAGTAAAGTAAAATGGATCATAAGGAAATGGAACTGGAAATGAAACAGGTACTGGTGTGGGGAGCACTTCTGTGCTAGGCTCATATCCCTCACTTTTCTGATGTATCATACATCGATCTGACCCTCATCCGTCCCATCCAATGCCCATCCGACCCTCATCCGACCCATCCGATGTACATCCGCTTTTTGGATGACATGCGGATACCTTCAGATCCTCTTCCTATAGCTCGCGCATCCACCACATCCATCCTGTCTATGTCCAGTCGACCTCATTGGTATGTAGTTACGCTCATTTTCCTGTTACTGACTGAACACAGACATATCCTCTCACCCTCCACTATTTTCCGGATTTGTTATGGCACAGTCTAGACCCGCTACCTATAGCAGAAAATACTGTACCCTATAACTGTAGAAGTTTTCGGAAAACCTATCATATATCTTCCCCCATGTTACCTTTCCCGCTTTTCCTTCTCCTTACTAGAATATCATTGTGACTATTACCCTACTATCAATCTATCATTTAATGACCATCCTTCGACTTTGAATCGCATTCTACGTGCATCCGCAAGTACTAGTCTATCATCCAACACATCCAACACATCCAACAAATCCGTACGTTCATCCGCTTCATCCGCTTTTCATCCGCTTTTGCGGATCCTTTATCCTATCGGGTCATTCTAGACAGAGACTACTTCCCAGTAGCAATCCCCTTTAGGGTCAAACATGCTTGTTCTCAAGTGAGGCAGCAGGTAGCGAAGACCCAACTTTGGAGTAGTTTCCTTTGTCTCTACTCTATCTGTTGTACCCACACCGGATATCAATAAGCAGTTGGATATCTACAGAAGCCGGAGGGCCGGAAGTAAGGGGGAGTTCTAATTGGGGTTAGGTCCGGTGGAGTGGATCTGTCCAGAGATCAGGTCCAGCAGTCTGGAGGAAGCGCGCTACTGGGAAGGGTTTACAGGTACCGGAGATCTAGGATATGACAGTTCTGATGTAAGGGATATGTGTGACTACTGCAGGAACATATATTGATTGATGACAGAGGCTTGCATGCATGTCATGGACTTTTGCCTAATCATAGGACTTGCTAAGGTTATGATGATGGCAGATGTCTAGGGTTGTGGATATGAAAGGATGACATATGAGATGTAGATAGAAGATATGATGGAAGATAGTGATCTTATTGGTTGTCAATCTTATCAGTGATGGTTCATGTTGCTTTAAGATTGAATTTTAGGGCAAGTAAGATGCATTCATGACAAGGGCCATGCAGATGTTGCAGGTCGATGACACTGACTTGCCATTTGCAGAGCAGCTTATGATGCAACAAGTTTTTGCTATGGATCCTGCAGCTATGTTATGACCAACGTCCCTTTAACCTAACTAGTAGGGTTTGGAGATCGGACAACACACTGGGACTCGTCAAAGGATAATGGCAATGGTGAAATGGGGATAGATTGAGAGTTGGACATCTAGGTCTACACTATGGTAAGAACGAAGAGGTTAAGTCTAAGGTTTCTACTGACTATAACCAACCCTATATATACTACTAGAGACCGTGCACGGACCAAGGCCGTATCTGGTAAGCTACATGTAGGTATTAATGTCCGTGGGGTTAATATGCCTATAAGAGGTCATAACATTGCGCCCAGGTACAGGGTATACTATCAACCCAATAGGAGAAGGTCTTCTGTGACTGATCGGAAAGATGGAATGGAAGAGTGGTGTGAGAAAGTTCTGTGACAAGAAGTCTCGACGGTAATTAAAGAAGTCTACAGGGTTTCAGGGATAACAGTGATTAAGTAGGGTCTGAGGGTGCTGCTTCTATATCAGAGATCTGGGATCTGATCTAAGGATTTGACGGAGATTAAGGATTGGAGATGTAGATGTGATCTAGAGAGATCGGATCATGATAGGTAAGGGTTCTCTAGAGTCGTCGGTAATGAAGGTGTTTCTATGCAGAGCTTCTGTAGATGGATCTAGCTGTGACTGTGCGACAGGTTCTAATGTGAGAAATGTGACTACTACTGTAGGAGCACGATGACTTATGACAGAGGCTTCTATGCGTGTCATGGAACTATGCCTAATCATAGGACTTGTTAAGGTTATGATGATGGCGGATGTCTAGGGTTACGGATTCAGATAGATGACGTAGTGTAGATATGATGTGAAGATAGTGATCTTATCGGTTATCCATCTTATCTTATCAGTGATCTAATCTAATCTAATCTAGTCTTATCTTATCTTATCTATGGTGGATGATGATGATTTAAGGTCGAATTTTAGGTGCAGTAGGACATATTCATGACAAGCTACTGATATATACATGCAAACCACTGACAAGGACATGCACCATGCTTTCATTCTTTCAATGGCCCAGTGGTTTGGAATTCAACCTATAATACTCCCTCCTAGGCCCAATTCTTAGCAGTACAATTGTCTTACTACTACTTGTTGCATGAATATATGAGTTGTGCTACTACATGTCATTGTCACTGTCATTGAAGGAATCATCTAATAAACCCCACTGCTGCACAATGCTTTGATAATCCTTCCACATGCAGTGCGCGATATGATCACACACTTCCTTCATGCTTCCACCTTCATCAAACTCATTGTTGTCATCAGTGATTCCTTGGTGCGCAGGGTTATCATAATCAAAGTGTTCATCATCATTTGGCTCATCCATGTGCACTCCTTCATCAGGTTTGTGGGCGCATATAAAATTATGGATAGTGCATAGCGCAGCAGGTATACATGCCTGGATGGTCATGATACATTTGGGAAACAGTAAGAGGGCAACAGGTATACGTGCCTGGATGGTCATAGGATATTCAGGTGACAGTAAGAGAATGTGAAAACAGTGTTTTAACACACCGAAGATGCACTCAATCACATTTCAAGCAGATGTGTGTCACAAATTGAACAGCTCTTCTTTATTTGCTGGTCTGCAAACATAGAATAGATATTAGAAAGTTTCAAGTAAAAAGGAAATAAAATGCACCTGATATTAGCACATCCTCATTCAGCTAGATGATAATGGACACTGTGGTAGGGGACTAGGAGCTTGTGGCACAAAGGGAACCCTGCATCTGCTATAAAATACTTGCTGGAAGGGATATATAAGCCGCTTCCACGAGCCTCATCATAAAGGCATGCATCTGTAACAGATCCCTCCCAGCTGGTGAGAAAAAATGAAAACTTGAGGTTGAAGTCACAGGCGAAGAGACAGTTTTGTGAAAAAAAAGCCTTTGCAATTCTGATATGTGGGGCCATCAGATGATGGGGGGTGAGCATGGATGTGACTACTGTCAATTGTACCAACAGTGTCCTTAAAATAGGGCCAGAGCTTGGGGTCATAACAGATCTTGCTTGGGGCATGATAGGTGTTGTTAGGAGAGTGTACATGATTAGTGTAGAACAGGGAGGATGTGAAAATGGACAACATCTTGCGGAAATATCTATGATTAGGTGTGAGCTTGTTACCATCATAAATAATGATAATAATCAACTTACTTTGAAATGGTATTATTTGACCATTGAAAGTGCTTACCAACATGACGGACAGTCAGTCCTGTAACACATGTATATAGGAATATGGCAGGTTGTTCTTTGAGGGAGACAGCACAAATTTCCATGACCCAAGGTGCGAAGTTCCTCTATAAGTGAGTGAAATGCATCTGCGCTGTGGGTACAACAAATAGAGTAGAGACAAAGGAAACTACTCCAAAGTTGGGTCTTCGCTACCTGCTGCCTCACTTGAGAACAAGCACGTTCGACCCTAAAGGGGATTGCTACCGGGAAGTAGTCTCTGTCTAGAATGACCCGATAGGATGAAGGATCCGCAAAAGCGGATGAAAAGCGGATGAAGCGGATGAACGTACGGATTTGTTGGATGTGTTGGATGTGTTGGATGATAGACTAGTACTTGCGGATGCATGTAGAATGCGATTCAAAGTCGAAGGATGGTCATTAAACGATAGATTGATAGTAGGGTATAGTCACAACAATATTCTAGTAAGGAGAAGGAAAAGCGGGAAAGGTAACATGGGGGAAGATATATGATAGGTTTTCCGAAAACTTCTACAGTTATAGGGTACAGTATTTTCTGCTATAGGTAGCGGGTCTAGACTGTGCCATAACAAATCCGGAAAATAGTGGAGGGTGAGAGGATATGTCTGTGTTCAGTCAGTAACAGGAAAATGAGCGTAACTACATACCAATGAGGTCGACTGGACATAGATAGGATGGATGCGGCGGATGCGTGAGCTATAGGAAGAGGATCTGAAGGTATCCACATGTCATCCGAAAAGCGGATAGGCATTGGATGGGTTGGATGAGGGTCGGATCGATGTATGATACATTGGAAAAGTGAGGGATACAAGCCTAGTGCAGAAATGCTCCCCACAGCGCACATCCCAAGTTTGCAGCGTATATGCTCTGGGTGGCCCACAATGAGCTCCATGACCAACTCTTGACCTAAGAGGGCTGATGTATGATATGGCTTGGGTATGGAGTCTTGTAGTAAGGACTCTGTAGTAGTAAGAAGCATACTGACTAGCAGTCCAATATGTTGGAGAATTTGCATGTGATCTCGCTTGGATGCCAGACCACCTAGTGGCTGAGTGATCTGAACCTGAGTGAGCTGTTGGATTAAGGGTTCAATGGTGTCCATCAAGACAGTGAGCGATGGTCTAATAGATAATGAGTCTAGTACTGATATTGGATTGAGACTCAGCACTCAGCCATTGGCGGCATCTACTATGCCGACATTATATAATCCTTTCAAGTTTGCAAATTCACCTTACCTTGGGTTACTGAACTAGCTCTTAGGCTTCTTAATGAAATATGTGCTGCAAGTCAAGGCAATTGTATAGCTAGTCTTAACTTGTCAATAGGGTAAGATATAAGCAAGATATAAACTTGACAAAAAATCATTGTCAGGCTTGTCTTTGAAAAATAAAAGTTGTTATAAGGCTTAGGTATCTCAACACTAATTGTAGTCCTAGTCTAGGGGAGTTTATAGCTAGTCATATCTTGTCAAACACTTAAGGTTTGGATAAGGAATCAGCCAATCTTTGATTTTCATGGTGACATTCTGTGATTTTTGCATCCCTTGCTTGAAATGCTCATACCTTTCTTGTATCTTAACTGACTTACATGATTGAACCACCATTGGAATCCCCTGATGGAGTAATACAATCCTACAATCCTACCCCTAACCCTAAGATTGGTTGCGACTGGTCTTGATTAGTTTTTATTGGTTTTTCAATTTTTTGTGAAAAGAGATAACCTGCAACCCAACTTTCTTGAACCTGAGGCAACCTGGACTGCAGTCCAGTCCTAAACAGTCCTGGTCTGGTCCAGTCTGCGGTCTTTTTGCAGTCTGGCAACTGGACTTTAAAACACTAATCAGGCCAGCATGAGAGGTGGGCCATGCACTAATGCACATTTAGGAGTGAATCAGTGCAAGACATCAGAGATGGTGAAGTCACTTCATATTATTTCATGCAAAACGGCAGGCTCCTCTCTAGGTGGACATCAGGTGTCATTGACTTTCTTGTATTGCGGCACAGAGCTAGGAATGAAGTGAGGCTTTAGGCCTTAGAGCACAAGTCAGCAGAGAGGGAATAACTGGTAAGGAGGTCTATACTACCTCAGTACCATATCCAGCTGCATGTCCACAACTGGTGGCTCATGGCTGGATCTCGACCAATGTAATTTAAGAAAGGTGCTGCCACAAGAACTGCATGATTCTGTGAGAGCAGCATAGATGTCCCTCCTTGGGCTGTGCCTGTCAGAAACACTAGCCTGAGCAAAGGAGAAGGAACTCCTCTGTTGGTGGTCTGAGTGCAACCAATGCTCACAGTGTTTGGCAGTCGGGCATGCTGAAAGTGCTGAACATGTCTAGGGAGGCATTCTTGAATCCTAAATGTGAGAAAGATAACACTGGTGACATTCTTATTGTCATTCAAGACCTAGGAAGGTGGCAATGATGGGGAAGTTTGGAGTGAAGAAGTCAGATGCAGAGATGCCTAGGGTGTTGAATAGAAAGAGCAGTCAGAGTAGTAATGGCGAAAATCAGTAGTTGGAGGGGGGCTAGGGCGCAAAAGTGGTAGTGAGAGAGGTAGGGAACATCTTACATACTAGGCAATCAACATGACTCAATAACATGTGCACATTGAGATGGATGTTCATACTATCATTCTGGGTAATCTGCAACTGGCATGTAATATGCAAAATGTTCAAAACATCTCAATGTGCTGCTTGACTCACTTCAAAAAAATTCAGGCATATGTAGACTACTTGTAGATGATGTAGAATGAAAATTTCTTGAGTGTTGCAGCTGTGAGAGATGAAATAGTGGTAATTTGTAACCATACAGGAACACAAATCATCCAGATTCCATAGATCCTACAGATATATTTACAAAGTTATACCTGGAGCATAACAATTACCTCATCAGGATTCCAGAACACAATTTCAATAAAGGTCATCCTGTTGTTTTAAGATGCTATAGAGGAAGAATTGATGACATGTATGAAAACATGACAATGTGTAGGAGAGAGAGTAAGAAATTCAATCTCCTCTATGGTACACTTGGCTAGTGCACAGCATCTACACTCTCCACACAGCCCACCCAGGTATGCACTCCCATATTATCCCATGCACCATTCTGCACTTCAGCTTCAGCCTCCACCTATTCCTCACTTTGCACCAGCTGGTAGA